>JAJIBD010027658.1:0-44320 GCA_021461705.1 Cryptotis parvus | reverse complement strand
GGAAGCAGGAAGGGTCAAATGCCCTTAGGTAATTTCTCCCAGCACCTCACCTAGGCCCTTTTATATGCTAATGTTTTGAGCCAAGATCTGCCTGGAAATGCCTATATAGGGTAGAGAAGGGGGGTTTCTGAGATGGCATGTCTCTGTACCAAAGACTAATACTAATTCCAGTTAAATATTTCTCCAAGCCTTCCCAAGAGCCTCATTTACTTCACGGTAGTTTTGTATTTTAGTTGCCTTTGAGTTATCAGGGAGCCATGCTTGCTTGCTTGGAGGCAAACAGCATTTCTCTCTGGTCTAATTACTTAGAGATCCAACGTGGCCAGGCAAATATGCTGGTAAGATCTAGCTTGTCCCACGATGATTGTGGTAGCATGAGAGAATATTTATACCAGCCAGTACAGAATACATGGTCAGATAAACTGTCACATTTAGACTACCCCCCTATCTATGAAGTGACCGGCAGGAGGCAATCCAGGGCAGATGCAGAGGCTCTTAAGGAGTCCTGCAACCCCTGAGGACCAACAAAGTGATCCGAAGTTTAGAGCCACGAGGAACCCCTGGGCATCACCAGTAGTGGCACGAAAAAAAACACAAAGTTGGAGTTTGAAAAATTCTAGCTGGAAAGTCTGCAGATGAAAATCAGAGTTTCTCATCCATGAAGAAATCTCCTCCATGTGAAAAAAACTCACAAGGGAATCCCTGCTCCCACCTCCTGACACATCCCCCATACCTGAGCCAAAGGTTCCTGCATACTGCCACCCATCAAATGAAAACAGAAAAACCATCTGTGAGGACCTCAGAGGAGGCAGTGTCTGTGGGGCGCTTTCCAGGGAAACCAGCCCTCAAAGGCAGTATCCATTCATACCCTACTTGTGAGCATCAGTGAATGGCAATCAGGTATTTGAGAGGATTAAAGAAACACAATCCGCTTAATGTGGAAACTTCAAAATGTTCCCAACAAACTGGTTCTGGACTGTTGTGGGAAGAAAAATGGAAAAATGAAGTTAAGTGGTTATACAGGAAACCATTAATTAGGGCTAAAGGATTAGGAGGGAAGTCCACAAAGCTGAACAGACGGAAACTAAAGGTCTGAGAAGGCCACAGCACTGCCGTCAAGTGGGACATGTGCTGGGGCTCCGGCCCCTGTCTGTTACACTCCTGCTCCCAACTCCTCACACATCCCCAATACCCACACTACACTGGGCAGCGCAGATGGGATCCACCTGTAAGGACAGTGCCACAATCCACGGGCACAAGCCCGTCTAGCTGGGCTGAGCCTTGTTCCCATTTGTTATGAATACACTCTGAGTTCCAAGTATGCAACCCCTTTGTGTCTGGACATCAGAAACGTATTACTTTATTTATTAATAAAGTAAGAATGCCCGCACTTTATTTCTTTTTTTTTTTTTTTTTTTGCTTTTTTGGGTCACACCCGCGATGCTCAGGGGTTACTCCTGGCTCTGCACTCAGGAATCACTCCTGGCGGTGCTCGGGGGACTATATGGGATGCCGGGATCGAACCCGGGCCAGCATGGGCGGCCGCATGCAAGGCAAACGCCCTCACCCGCTAGGCTAGTCGCTCCGTGGGGCTACTGGCCCCACTTTTATTTCATTTTAAAAAATGATTATCACCAGTATTTATTTTTTGTCACTGAATCATTTTGAATGATAAATATATCATTCAAAAATATATATAATTATATATATAATATATAAATAAATATATCACTGAATATATAAAGCTGCTCATGATCGGGTTCACTGTGCTCCATCACCCATCCCTTCACCAATGCCCCAGGATTGCTCCACGGAGCCTGCCTTTACGCAGGCACTTTTCTTTCTCTCTCTCCTTTTGATGCCCATTACTTTACATGGGGACTTTAATATAGACGCGCTATATACCGAAACTAGTTTGTTTATTCCAATTGTTTATTGCTGCTCTGCAGCCCCTCAACCCTGGACTCCCCAAAGAATGCTCTTTTGGTGGGGGGAGCAATAGCCCAGTGGATAGGACGTTGCCTTGGGGCTGGAGCAATAGCACAGCGGGAAGGCATTTGCCTTTCATGAGGCAGATCCAGGTTCAATCCCCAGGATCCCAAATGGTCCCCTGAGCACTGCCAGGAGTAATTCCTGAGTGCAGAGCCAGGAGTAACCCCTGAGCATTACCAGGTGTGACCCAAAAAAGTAAAAAAAAAAAAAAAAAAAATAGAATGCCTTCTCTTTCCCTCAGCCAGGCAGTGATCAGCCTTTTTTTTTTTTAAAAGTCAGTAATGCGGGGCCGGAGCAATAGCATTTGTACTGCACGTGACCAACCTGGGTTCCATCCTCAGCATCCCATATGGTCCCCACGCACCGCCAGGAGTAATTCCTGGGTACAGAGCAAGGAGTAACCCGAGCATTGCTGGGTGGGACCCAAAAAGCAAAAACAGATAGATAGATATAGGTAGATAGATAGATAGATAGATAGATAGATAGATAGATAGATAGAGAGAGAGAGAGAGAGAGTAGATAGATAGATAGGTAGATAGATAGATAGATAGGTAGATAGGTAGATAGATAGATAGATAGATAGATAGATAGATAGATAGATAGATAGATAGATAGATAGATAGAGTCTAAAACTATTATTGGCTATACAAAACTACTTATTAATACTATTCTCTGGTTAGTCTTTGTGATTGTTCACTCTCCAAAGGTTCTTTTTTGCTTTTTTTTGGGTCACACCCGGCGATGCTCAGGGGTTTCTCCTGGCTCTGCATTCAGGAATTACTCCTGGCAGTGCTTGGGGACCATATGGGATGCTGGGGATTGAACCTGGGCTGGCATGGGCCGGCCACGTGGAAGGCAAACAGTCCTACCCGCTGGACTATCATCGCTCCGGCCCCTCCAAAGGTTCTTGAAACCATGCTATTTCAGTCCAAATAGCAGGCATTTACCTTCCAGAAAACCCAACCTTATTTTTAAATGCCTTCACTTTGTTGCTTTTCACTCACACTGTCTAGTTGAATTACTGGGTAACAAACTTCAAATATCAGTTCATTACTCATGAGACAGAGCTACAGAGATTGTCTTTTCACCATATTCATGAAAATGGGGCAGAAAGATCATGTGTGGCTTTGGCAACGAGTAATGAAACGGAAAAGGCTGTTGCAAAGTTACCTTCCAAATTTAAACGCAAATAAATTTGAGTTGAACATAAATTTGAGTTTGTATATGAGTTTACAGCTTAACATTGCTGTTAACATGCTAAGAAAAATTAGCAGGGGAGAACAATTAGCAGGGGAGTCATAGAGAAGACACAAAATATTCGTTACTTTCTACGAAGAAAGTAGCAAGAAAAGACTCCTGGTGGCTGAATGTCTAGGGGGGTCATATAAAAATCAAGAATCCAGCGGCCAGATAGTACAGCGGGGACGGCCAGATAGTACAGCGGGAAGAGCGTTTGTTTGCCTTGCACCCGGCCAACCCCGGTTCCATCCCCAAGATCCCATATGGTTCTCTGAACACCGCCAGGAATAATTCCTGAGGATCGCCGGATGTGACACAAAACGGGGGGAATTAAGAATCTGGGAAGAAGGGCCGGACGGAGCGATAGGACAGCAGGTAGGGCGTTTGCCTTGCACGCAGCAACCCGGGTTCAATCCCCAGCATCCCATATGGTCCCCTCCAGCACCGCCCGGAGGAATTCCTGAGCGAAGAGCCAGGAGTAACCCTTGAGCATCGCCGGATGTGACCCAAAAAGCAAAACAACACAAAAAGAATCTGGGAAGAAGCAGCCTCTGTAAACAAACAATAGCAAACTTGTGAAAGCTGAGTATTTTCGTTTGACAAGCAATGAGGGTCCTTGCTAAGGACAGGGTGGGCACTTGCAAAACCAGATTTCTGTTGCAAAACAGAAAGGGCATTTGCAAACACTGGGAAACAAGCTGGACGACACCAACGCCTAGGAACCAAGCGCGGGCCCAACGTACCTTCCAGCGCGCGCCTGACCTTCTCTTTCTTTTCCCGGGCGGTTCGCTGCGCTTCCTCGCGGGCTTTGCGGTACAAGTACTCGCGGCGGAGCCAGGCCTCGCGGCGGAGCTGGGGAAACCACGAGCACGGTCAGTCTCTCCGAGCAACCGTGGCCCTCGCGAGCCCCCCCCCGCCTCCCATCGCCGCGCCCGAGCCTCCCTCCTACCATCCTGAGCGCTGCCTCCACGTGGGTACCGGAGATCTGGAAACCTGCCCCTCGCAAGCTTTCCCTTCCGCTTCCGCCCTCAACCACGAGCCCGTTAGCAGCGTCACGGCGCCCGGATGCAGCGGCGGCTGCCCGGAGTTAAGATGGCGAGCGGTGGGCGGGCCGCGCGGCGATTGGCCGGCTGATCGGGCGAGGCAGCGCTCACTGCCAACTGAGAGCGGAAACGCCGGGAGGGGCAACCAGCGGCCCGAAACAGCCCGGCAACGCGAAAGGGCCGGCCGGAGAGTCGTGGCGCTTTCTGGGGTCGCCAAACCGCTGCCCCCTTAATATGGTTGCGTTACGTTTCTTCCATCACTGCAATCCTCTACTTTAAAAATGCAGTTGCTGGGCCGGAGCGATAGCCCAGCGGGTAGGGCGTTTGCCTTGCACGCGGCCAGCCTGTGCCGGCCCGGGTTCGATCCCCAGCATCCCATAGGGTCCCCGAGCACCGCCAGGAGTAATTCCTGAGTGCAGAGCCAGGAGAAACCCCTGAGCGTCGCCGGGTGTGACCCCCCCAAAATTTTTTTTAAAAAATGCAGTTGCTCAGTATAAACCGAATTCTTGTCCCCTGCTGCAATGGGGACAATGGGGGAGGAAAGGTGACAGTGGGGTGGACCGGGTTTAGGGGAGTGAATGCCTGTGACAGTAATCATGAACAACTTTGCAAAGTCAGCCTTTAAATAAAGCGTGGGGGAAGGGGAAATACAAGTGCTCAGAACTGGACAGGGGTCTGGGCGACAGTGGGCGGAGACCCCGAGAGCCAGCCAGGCCTTACTGAGGGAATTTGCGTCCCCGGCGGTTACTGGGGAAACGGACGCGCTAAGCCCGCCCCTGGCGCTGCTCTCTCGCGGCTATTGGCTCTCTCAGAGCTATTGACTGTCGCGTGACCCACTAACGCGTCGGTCGTCACGTGACTCGCGGGCGCGGTGTCCGTCACGTGACCGTGCGAGGCCGTGTTGGCCTGCGTGAGAAGAGGCCATGGCCGAGGCGCCTGCTCTGCGGGAAGAGATGGATTCTCTGTTGCTGCAGCTCTTCAGGGACCTGGAGGATCTGGAGGCGAAGCGCGCGGCGCTGAACGCCCGGGTGGAGGAGGTGGGGACGGGCCGGGAGCCGGCAGGCGCGCGGGGTGAGCCCTCACCTCACACTTCTTCCCCGTCCTAGGGCTGGTTCTCGCTATCCAAGGCACGGTACGCTATGGGCGCCAAGGCGGTGGGGCCGATGCAGTACGCGGCGCGTATGGAGCCCCAGGTCTGCGTGTCCACCTGGTGAGCGGGCCTGCGGAAGGGCAGCCGGGGCCGGGGGCGGGGGGCGGGGCCTGGAGGCGGGGCCCGGGCGGGGGCGGGGGCCTGGCGGGAGGCGGGGGGTGGGGGGCCGGGAGGCGGGGGCCGGGGGGGCGGAGGCGGGGGGCCGGGGGGCGGGGCCGGGAGGCGGGGGCCGGGGGGCGTGAGGCGGCTGGGGGCCAGGAGGCAGGGGGGGGGGGGGGGGGAGGCGGGGGGGGGGGGGCGGGGCCGGGAGGCGGGGGCCGGGGGCGTGAGGCGGCTGGGGGCCAGGAGGCAGGGGCGGGCGGGCGGGCCGGCCGGGGGCGGGGCCGGGAGGCAGGGGTGGGGGGGGGCCGGGAGACGGGGGGGGGCGGGGCCGGGGGGCGGGGCCGGGAGGCGGGGGCCGGGGCCGGAAGGCGGGGCCGCCAAACGTCCAGCCTGCTTCCTTCTCGGTTTCCAGCGAGGCTCAGGATGGACTCCAGAAGTTCTGGGTGGTAAAAGCTGGCCCGCAGACCCCAGAGGAGTTGGGGCCCCGAGAGGCAGGTGAGAGAGAATGCGGGTGGGGGCAGTGATTTTATTCAGGCGGCTGCAAGAAAGGGGGCCTCTTCTTCTTTCATACACACAGACATTTTTATAGCTAAGGCCTATGTTATAAAGACTAGTTGGATTGTTGTCTCAGCTAAGCAGAAAGTGTGTCTAATTTCAGGCAAAGAGATTTTTTTTTTTCTTTGGGTCACACCCGCGATGCTCAGGGGTTTCTCCTGGCTCTGCACTCAGGAATAACTCCTGGCGGTGCTCGGGGGACCATATGGGATGCCGGGGATCGAACCTGGGCCGCCATGAGCTGGCCGCGTGCAAGGCAAACGCCCTACCTGCTGGGCTATTGCTCCGACCCCTCAAACAGATTTCTAAGCTCGCTTAATCATATATGAGAGGGGCCGGAGCCATAGCACAGCGAGGAGGGCGTTTGCCTTGCTCGCGCCACCCCGGGTTCAATCTCCAGCATCCCATATGGTCTCTCAGCACTGCCTGAGTAACCCCTGAGCATTGACGGATGTCACTCAAAAAAGGAAAAAAAAAATCATTAATGAGACAAAGATCTGGGAGTTGGAGGGTCGCCTTTAGCATGTTCAGGGAACATGGGTATGAGTGTGTAAATGAGATATATATTGGTTGGAGGCGCACAAGTAAGATGTCGCGGATGAGACGAATATTAGTTTTTAATAATCATACTTATTTGTATTGTTTTGTCCGAAGGTTCAGGGCTCTCATTTCAGCCACTGACAGTTTGCACAAAGACCCCAGGTTTTTTTCTTTTTGGGTCATACCCAGCAATGTTCAGGGGTTACTCCTGGCTCTGCACTCAGGAATTACTCCTGGCGGTGCCCGTGGGACCATATAGGATGCCGGGGACTGAATCCAGATCAGCTGCATGCAAGGCAAACACTCTACCCTCTGGACTATGGCTCCAGCCCCCAACTTTTTTTTTCTTTTTGGATCACACCCGGAAATACTCAGGGGTTACTTCTGGCTCTTCCCTCAGGAATTACTCCTGTCGGTGTTCAGGGGACCATATGGGATGCTGGGGATCCAACCCAGGTCGGCCACATGCAAGGCAAATGCCCTACCCCACTGTGCTATCTCTCCACCCCTCCCCCCCAACTTCTTATATACCCAACAGCATCAAATAACACAAGCTAGAGTCAAGAGTACAGTTTTATATTACAAAAGCATTCTACATGATTAGCATAAAGGGAGCAGACAATTTAGAGACAAGCAGGTGAGAGCCGAGCAGGCAGGGGGTGCTGTCAAGGCAAAATGAGAAACAAACAGGAGGTGTAACAGGTTGCAAATCTAGCCTTCCTGACTAACCCAGTATGGCAAGATCTTATCTGGTTTTGCTTTAGAGAGACAGATCACTTGGCATCCTGTTATTTGTCGATTTGCTCGAGCGGGTGCCAGTAACATTTCCATTTGACCCTATCACATGCCAGTGTAGCCCAATGGCATCTGTTTGCTTCAGGAATACGAAGAGCCTCAAACCGTTTGTTCAGGGTCTTGATGAAGAAGTCTGACCAACTTGTGGGTGGGTGGCCACGTGATCTTTTAACATCCCGTAGGATCCAGTCGGTAACGGCTCTAGTCCAGCGGTTGTCTCCAAATCACATAAGTCCAGCCCATCTGATTTCCGATGCCTTGGCAAACGAGACAGTGTCCCTGACTCTGGAACAGCGACAGAGGCCGGAACTCCGGATTCCTTCTCTCACTTGAGTGAAGCGTGATATAGATAGATCACGTGATATAGATAGCTAGAGAGACAGAACGCAGGAAAAACCTGTTTTCTCTCTGCATACCAGGCAGCGTCCATTAGACTTCATATTTGACTAGCTTCAGCCAACAAGATGTAATGCAGGGAAATTACCCGAGATAGCAGGGTCCGTGGTTCTGCTTCGTGGAGACAGTGTCACTAGGGAAGTCCGCATCCTGTCTTTCTTGGGAGACAGCCTGCCAGGAAACCCTGTGTAACTGCCAACAGGCAGTATCCATCAGACCTTAGCATATCCTTTGATCTGCTCTCCACCACAATGAGTGTGTAGCCTTGCTGCAGATAAATAAGGTGTCATTTGCTAGTCTCGCGACACTCTGAGAGTGGACAGAATTTCTCACTTGAATCATGGTTAGAGTTGAGTTTTGGTGGGATGTTGATTTCTGGAACATAAAGGCGTGGGAGGTTTTCCAACCAGCGGTATTTTTCAGGATCATGAGCTCAGATAAACTTTGCTGTTGTCCCCCAGAAGACAAGGGTCAGACCCTGAGGCCTCCAGCCTTTTTCTTTCCAGCTCTGCGAAGGCGAAAGGGGCTCACCAGCGCTCCAGAGCCGGCATCCTCCCCAGCTCCACGAGACCCCCTAAACTGGTTTGGAATCTTGGTTCCTCATAGTCTGCGGCTGGCACAAGCCAGCTTCCGGGAGGGTAAGTGGCCCCTGTACACCAACCTGTAGCCCTGTGCCAGCCCCCTCAGTTTCGAGCATCTAAGCACTGATGCGTCTACAGGGATAGGTATGAAAGTACCGGGCTAGAACTGAGATTAGCCAACCCTATGGTTTTCAGATTTTATTTCCATTGCAGGCATCTACCCTACATGTGCTGTGTTCATACGTCAGTTGTTGACTGTAGTACAGGCTTGTGCTAGGTGTTGGGGATATTGTTGGAAACAGGAAGTATTTGCGTGGAATGGCTATTGGTGGGAGAAAGATAACAAGCAAATACATATACCTAAGTGCCTGGTGGTGATAATGAGGAAAGATCAGAAGACAGTGGGTAAAGTAGAGGCAGGAGAGAGAGGCTAGAATGTTACTTTGTGAGGGAGAGGCCCAGAGAGGTTCCTGTGAGGCCAGGAAGGCAGAAGCCCTGTGGGTATCTGTGTGCTATCTGTGAACTAATATTCTAGGCAGAGGGACCAGCAGGGACAGCAGGAAGGTGGAGAGGTAAATCTAGCATGGCAGGGACGGTGGGCAGTATCAAAAGTGGGACAGCCCAAGGATTTGGGGAGTGAAGGTGAGTGTCTCTGAGCAGAGGGAGGTAACAGGAATCTACTGGAAACAGCTTAGAGCTGAGAAAGGAAGCAGGTGACAAGTTTGAGGTGTGTAGGTGAAGCGGTGTGCAGCAGAGATGCCCCAGGATTTGTGACTAGCAGGGAGGAAGGGGAACAGTGAGAGATGACGCTGGTGGGGTACAATTCCTCTGGCAGTGAACATGGCCGTGTCCTGAGTGCTGTGACATGGAGTTTGGGGTGAAATTTCAGAATCTGGCACGAGATGGGAATCTAAATGGGTGGTGGTGGGTGCAGCACCGGGCCTGTGTGAGCAGGTGGAGAAAGCAGTGAAGCAGGAGCAGTACCCAGGAAGGGAACCTCCAGGAGAGTTTCTGGCAAGAGCTGGTTAGCCAGCTTTGTTGTAGCCAGTGGACTGGAGAGAGACCAGGTGAGTGAATGGGGCCATGTGACCAGCCCAGAGGACCTGATGCCCATCCCACTAGGAGCATCAAACAGAAGCTGTGTGTATGCCACTTAGATGGCATGAACACCCAAAGGAGAGGGTAAGGAACCATGATGAAGGTGGAATAACTGAAACGAAGGCAGGAGGCAGTGTGCTGGTCTGTGAAGGATAGGGGAGGAGAGGAAGTGATTTGAGGAAGTGGCAGGTGCCTGGGTGGTACTTGAGTGTCCAAGTGTAAGGCTACGTCCCTGAACATCCTAGAAAGAATGGGACATGTGGAGCCAGGGGCCTTCCCAATTCATGTGGATGTCCAAAGCATTTTAAGTGGTGGGACCCCACAGATAGTGTGCTGATGGTCACCCCCACCACTCTTGCTCCAGGCCTGCAACTGGCTGCGGACATGGCCAACCTTCAGACCCGCATTGACTGGGGTCAGAGCCAGCTCCGGGGACTCCAGGAAAAACTAAGGCGCCAGGAAAGTGGGGCTGCACAACCTGTGACTGCTGCAGCAGGACAGTGACCGGTCCTTCCATATGACCTTGTCTTAGTGACCACTGTCCTTCCACGT
The DNA here is from genome assembly GCA_021461705.1 of Cryptotis parvus. Taxonomy (NCBI): domain Eukaryota; kingdom Metazoa; phylum Chordata; class Mammalia; order Eulipotyphla; family Soricidae; genus Cryptotis; species Cryptotis parvus. Next base: position 34,277 of record JAJIBD010027658.1, on the reverse strand, counting down.
GACCCCATCAGTGACCGTTGTCCTTCCACATGACCCACCTCAGTGACTGCTGTCCTTCTATGCGAGCCCATCTCAGTGACTGCTGTTCTTCCACGTGACCATTTCAGTAACCACTGCCCTTCCACATGACCCCATCTCAGTGGCCGCTGTCCTTCCATGTGACTCCCCCTCCCTTTTCTCAGTGACGACTGTCCTGCCACGTGACCCGCCTCAGGTCTCTCATAGATTTTCCTTACCTCCATTCCAGCTGAATCTCTTAACATTTCTCTCATCTGTACCTGTTTAAGTTTGTTGCCACCGAATTTTAAAAGTTTAAAGAAATAAACAGGTTCAAAGTTCTTATCTTCGGGTTTGGTTTTGAGCCACACCCAGCGGTGCTTGGTTCTGCACTCAGGAATTATAATGCCTGGTGGTTTCATGGGACCATATGGGGTGCTTGGAGTTGTACCTGAATGGGCAGTGTGCAAGTAAGTGTGCTACCTGCTGTGCGCCTCTCCAGTCCCTCGTGGGGCAATTCAGGTTAGTGAACAACTAGAACCAATTCTCTAATGAATTAGTTATGCTTATATTACAGGACGGTGTCCACCAGGGCAGGGCAGGACAAAGAAGTAGGTTCTGACTTTCACTGTATTCTCAAAACTGATTTTGGAGTCTAGAGCGAGAGTACAGCAGGTAGGGTGCTTGCCTTGCATGTAACCAACAAGGGTCCAATCCTATTATGGTCCTCGTGGGTCCCCCTGAACTTTGTCAGGAGTGATCCCTGGATGCAGAGCCGAGAATAAGCCCTGAGCACTTTAGATGTAACCCCAAAACAACTGACTTGGGGCCAAAGAAATAGTACATAAGATATGGTGCTTCATCTTGCACATGCTGACCCAGTTTCAATCCCTACACTGCTTAAGGTCCCCTAAGTACCACTAGGAGTGGCCCTAAATGCTGCTGGGTGTGACCCAAAAAAATAAAAACCAAAAATAATTTTGGGAAAAAACTATACACAATAGCAAATCAGGGCAGTATGATTTGCCAGTCATACTGTCATACAGTGTCATACAGTGTCACACAGTCATACAGTGACAGTCACCATCTGTCAGCACAAAATGCTAAAAGCACAAGCACAGTACAGAACGCCAAAGAAGACAAGATAGTCCACTCTTGCCACTCCTATTCAATACAGTGCTGGAAGTACTTGCCATAGCAGTTAGGCAAGAAAAAAGAAATCAAGGGCATCCAGATAGGAAAGGAAGAAGTCAAACTTTAACTATTTGCAGAGGACATATTATACTTTGAAAACCTGAAGACTACAAAAAAAAAAGCTCCTAGAAACAATAAGTTTGTAAAGTGGTAGGTTACACAATATTCAAATGTTCATGGCTTTCCTATGTAGTTAATGAAAGAGAAGATAGTAGAAAAACAGTCCCATTCATAATTGTGCCTCAAAATCAAGTCCTTCGGAATTAGCTTAACTAAAGAGGTGAAAGAAAGCTATAAAACACTACTTCATGGGGCCGGAGCGATAGTCCAGCGGGTAGGGCGTTTGCCTTGCATGCGGCCGGCCCATGCCGGCCCGGGTTCAATCCCTGGCATCCCATATGGACCCCAAGCACCGCCAGGAGTAATTTCTGAGTGCAGAGTTAGGAGAAACCCCTGAGCATTGCCGGGTGTGACCCAAAAAGAAAAAAAAAAAAAACAACTACAGAAAGAGAGCATGGTACTGAAAAAAAGTCCTGCAGACCGGTAGAAAAGTAAGTATCCTGACAAACCCTCAAATATATGATCACTTCATCTTTGATAAAGCAGCAAGAAATATTAAGTGAAGCAAAAAGAAGCGTCTTTCAATGAGTGATGCTCGGAAAACTGGGCAGCTCCATGTTAAAGAAACAAAAATAAATCTCGGATCTCTCTCTAATGTTATGCAAAAAAGCCAATTTGTGTTAATCAAATTGGATTAACAAACTGAGGGTTTAGAGTAGGTAAAGGGATATACTCTATTTAAAAAAAATGGATTAAAAACCTCAGTATCAGAACTGAACCCATAAAGTACAAGAAGGAAAATATAGGCAGAACCTTCCATGACATTAATGCTAAAAGCATCTTCAAAGATGAAATGCCACTGACCAAACAAGTTGAACCAAAGATAAATGAAACTACATTAAACTAAGTTTCTGTGCCTCAAAAGAAATGGTGACTGGGGCTGGAGTGATAGTACAGCGGGGTGGGCATTTGGGTCTTGCATTCAGTTAACCCAGGATCAATCCCCAGTATCCCATGGTTCCCGAGCACTGCCAGGAGTCAGCCCTGAAGATTGCACGTGTCACCTCCAAACAGAATAGTCCCACCCCCAAAAAAAAAAACTAAAAATGAGACTAAGGGCAGGAGATAGTGCAGCCACTCTTGCGTGCCCTACCCTGGGGTCCTCATCACTGAGATTCTTAAGCATCTCTTACCTGAGCTCTAGAAGTCACAGCCGTTTCTTCACTGGGAGGTTTGAACTGTTCCTCTTAGAAGCAAAAAATAGCGAGCTCCATGCTGTCCTGCATTGTGACTCTAGCCACTCTAAACACTGGAGAATGCACAGCAAAGCACAGATTTCCCAGAAATCAAAGTAGATGGTAAACTGCTCCCTCTGTGATTTCACAGGTGGACAACAGCAAGGAGCAGCAGAGTGTGTGTGTGTGTGTGTCTGTGTGTGTTACCCCTGAGTCTCCAGAGATGCCACCACACACTATGCATTGCACAGCAAGAGAAAACTTTTATTTATTTTTATGTTGGGATGGGGGGCACACCTGGCTGTACCTCAAGCCTTACTCCTGATCATGTAAGGATCGGTCCTGGTGTGCTCAGGGGCTGAACAGTGGGCTGCTGGGAACAACCTGAGACAGCTGTGTGCAAAGCAGGTGTGCTACTCACTATGCTATCTCTTCAGCCCTGTCTGGGCATTTTTGAAGGATGCAGGTTGGGTATTGTGTAGGATACTTCTCAGTCCAAATTGTGCCCTGCTTCCACATGACTAGAGATAGTCTCTGGATGGAGCATTGAAGATGTGATGTGTCCTCTTTGTCGGAAGTTAGCGAGTTGTTGGTCCCACTACTGCTGCTGTGGTGCAGTCGTTTGTTGTTGGTACCTGCCAGGTTCCCCCACTGTTGTCCCTGCCCCTTGTAATTTACAGGACACTTGGAGACAGATCATATACTTTTCACATTGTGATTTTCACACTCCCATCATTTCTACATTTATTGGTTGACATTCAGCCACTGAAGCATCTTTTCTGTTTACTAATTTATTAATCTACTTATCAGTCTTGATGGGGATTAATCAAAAGTTGCAGGCCATTGTTTTTTTGTTTGTTTTTTTTTTTTTTTTTTTGCTTTTTGGATCACACCCAGCAATGCTCAAGGGTTACTCCTGGCTCTGCACTCAGGAATTACTCCTGGCGGTGCTTGGGGACCATATGGGATGCCGGGATTGAACCCGGGCTGGCATGGGCCGACCGCTGCAAGGCAAACGCCCTACCCGCTGGGCTATCGCCTCCAGCCCCGCAGGCCATTGTTTTATTTTGATGTCCAAACCATCGTAAGTTTCCAGCTGGTTCTGTGTCTTCAATAGGTCCCTTCATTTCTGGGTATCTTTTTTTTGGTAGAGAATAGTTGGAGCTGATTTCCCTGTGCCAGCCCTGGAACTGGCCCCTTTTATTGGAAGTCTTGATTGCTTTGTGTGGGAGAATCACGCTTTGAGGGTGAAGGGAGGTGGGGGCACAGCCAGCAGTGCTGACTCTCTGCTCCCAGATTGCTCCCAGCCTGAGCCGTGCTCAGAGGACCGGACAGTGGCCGAGACTGAGTTTCAGCTGTATGCAAGGCAAGTGATTCAGACTACGGACAAATGACAAGAGTGTATTTGTCCAGAGCTGCTTATTGCTGAGAACTCTACCCCCTCCTTTGGCAGCAACCCTGTTAGCTTTGAGTCCAGTGTGTGGAGGATTGGTTACCTTCCTTGACTTGCAAACAGGCCCCACAGAAACACGTGGAAACTCCTGCTGTGCAACTATAGTGCGGCAGCATCTGCAGAGACTCAGTGTGGCACACTGCTGTGGACCTGCACAGGAAGCAGTTTATTATCTTTGCTGTGTATTCTCCAGTGAAGGGTAACTGGAGTCACACTGCAGTACATGAAGCTTCATGCTTTTTGTTTCTGAGAGGAACAATTCAAACTTCAGGCAAAGGAAGGCTGAGATTTTTTTTTTTTTGTGTCACACCTAGCATTGCTTAGGGGTTACTCCTGACTCTGCACTCAAGAATTACTCCTGGCGGTGCTCAGGGAACCATATGGGATGCTGGGGATTGAACCTGGGTGTGGCAAACACCCTACCCACTGGACTATCGCTCCAGCCCCCTAAATTCTTGATTAAAAAAAATATAATTATGTTAGTGTAACACACCAATGGAAAAAAAAAAAAGCCTCTTAAGGACATTATTAACTGACAATTTACCATGGACTCTGGGATAAAGGAGAGTTTCATACAGTGGGTAGTGCACTTGCCTTGCATGCGCGCCAGGGTTCAATCTGGTACCACATATGGTCTCCTGAGCCACCCAGGAGTGGTCCTTGAGCAGAATCAGGAATAACCCTGAGCATCACTGCATCATACCTTGTGAAAGTAATGAAGTCTTGCATTAGTGTTAACTTTTGGTGTTGAAAACTGCCTTTACGGATGCACTTATGGGAACACAGCCCTGACCTTAAGAAAAAGCAAAGATCTATAAAGGGCTACAATGTGTGTGATTAGCCAAATAATTCAGACTCCAGCATAGAAATGGAGGTAAGAGCAAATCATCATGACATGTGGGGTAAAATGTAAATTCTTGTAATGAAGTTCTAATAGTCCAATCTGAAATGCTATTAAAATTTTCACAGCTACCAAACCAAAAATCCAATCCAACAAGAAGGAATGACTTAGAATTCTTATGGTACTCTAGGAGTTCTGGTTTGTTTGGTTACTCTCTGAAAGTTTTGGTTTTATTTGCTTTTGGGGTCACATCTGGGCTTTACCCCCTCTCCCAAGCAGTGCTTGGGGACATCTAATGGCAAAGACTGAACCCGGACCTCCTGCAAGAAAAGCACACTGATTCCCTGAGGCATCTCCCTGCCTTGTGAAGTTTAAACATGACAAGAGAAACAATGCACTAAAAAACAAAAGCACGGAGCGATAGTCCAGCGGGTAGGGCATTTGCCTTGCATGCGCCAGCCGCGTGCCAGCCCGGATTTGATCCCCGGCATCTCATATGGTCTTCTGAGCACCGCCAGGAGTAATTCCTGAGTGCAGAGCCAGGAGTAGACCCTGAGCGTTGCCGGGTGTGACCCCCCCAAAAAAAAAAAGAAAAAAACAAAAACAAAAACAAAGGCATGATGTAAAATCTTGTATACGTCACCAGAGCTGCACAAGACAGCATATGACCAGGAGGAACCAGATCAAAGGAGAAACTAAGGGGAGCTATGGGGAAGGAGACTTTCAGAATCTCAAACACACTGATGGCCTTCAGTTGAGTGGACACTGGCTATCCCTCCAACCTGAGCCACTCTACACTTGGCAAACACTGGCTGTCCCTCTACCCTGAGCCACGTAAGGGAACCAGCAGAGCAGACTCCGGAGCATCCTGAGGCAAGGCTCCCAGGGTGGGTGGTCTGTCAGCTCAGCAGCTGTGGCTATAGCTGAGGGGAAAATGGCAGGCGACCACCTGGCTCTCTCCTGCTCAGACAGCAAATCTTCCTGAGGCCTCAAGAAAAGATCAAGTCATACAATTTGGTGCAAGAATGATCTGAGAGTATCATGTTAGGTGAAATCAGCCAGAGGGAGAGGAACAGACTCAGAATATTACTCTCATAAAGAAACTCACTAGGGAATATGAAAGCCTGATAGCAACAAAAACAAAAGCAGAACTGGTCTTCAGTAGGAAGCCTGGCTCGGGACAGGGGATGGGGGTAAAGTCAGGGAAGGGACCACTAGGACAATGGGGGAGGCAGGCAGGAGTACAGGAGGGAAACTAGGGATATTGGTGGAGGGTGTGGACACTGGTGAAGGGATTAGTGTTGGAATAATACACGCCTAGAACTTAATCATAAATATCTCTGTAACTTTGTAATTCATGGTAATTCAATACAAAAAGAAAAATAGAATCCCTTCACTAAAGAAGTTGGAATTAGAATTCCACAGACAGGTGTCCCTCAAGAATAGCTGAGCACCAGCAAAGTGAGTTCTGTGGGAGGCCTGTCAGGACTCGACCTACTCCCAGCCAGAAGCAAAAAGCACCATTTCAAGTCACATGACCTGATTTTTAAAGATTTTATTACATAATCTTCTCATGGCACCACAGGAGTAACAGAAAACGTTATTCCCAGTTCCTAACCACATCCTGAAAAATATACATTTGTATATATATCATACTCCACCCAGCCCATAATTCCACCACCTACTCGAGATCTTTTGCTTAAAGCAATAAACTATCTTCTCAGGTAAGAAAAATATATGTGGAAGCTACAGAACAGTTAGAGTGGCTGGGGATGGCACAGTCACAGGTGGGTGGAGGGGGTCCAGAGGATGGTCACTGGGCTCTGGCAGAGGAAGACAGAGTATAAAAAGGCAGCGCTGAGCAGGTGGCTCTAGTGTCCCTGGTAGTTAGGAGATGGCCTTTGCCTCTGGAAGGAAGGCTTCCCAGTACTTGGCCAGCTGCAAAGAAATGGTGACAGTGAACTGTTGGGACAGCACACAGCAGGAGAGGGGTCCTGGGTGAGTGGGGGCATGAGCACAAGGCAGGGGATAGGGACCTGGGTGAGTGGGGGACCAGCACAAGGCAGGGGAGAGGAGCCCTGGGCTGCACGTGCCCTAGTCCCTACTCGATGGGGAGCAAGTGCTGCACAACCGCTGTCCCTCCTCCTCCTCCTCCCTCAAAGGTCGTAGAAGCCACTTACCTGCTGCTGTGAGGACAGAAGGGTCTCAAGATACTTGATCACGTTGTTTTTGAAGGCCTTGGATTTCTCTTTCTAGAAGACAACATTTCCACTCACCAACCAGACTCTGGCTCTGCACCTCTCAAGAGTACAGGGGTGGGTGGTGTGGGGTGGGGTGTTTATTGCTGACCAACGCACAACTCTGCCTCAGAAGGCAAGAGCTGGCAGCTGGAGCAGCTAATTTCTCATTGCAGATCCACACCACCAGTACTAGTCTCTCTGCAGTGGAGAGTGAAAGGCTCGTGGAGCCCGAGCATCCTAACAGGTGTGACCTGTGGAAATGTAAGGCAGTGCTCCTGCATCTCAGGTACACGTATAGCTCCCATCTGCTGAGCACTGACCTCAAAATGGATCATTTCTCTCAGGTAACACACACTTACCTCAAAACGGATCACTTCTTTCCGGACCACCGTGGAGATCCTCTCAAAGTCCCTTTCGTAAAGAGCCACACGAGACTCCCACTGGGAGGGGAGAAGAGCACGGCATGATGGCTAGGCAGCAACTCTACGACTTTCCAATGGCTCTCGTCTGCCTGCCCTCAGCTATGATCTGACACGCAGGAGTACTGGCAAGCATGTGGACAAACCTTCAGGCTGGCTAGAGAATAGCCACCCTGGTCCCCCTGGAACATGCTTGGGAGCTCGCAGTGGATCGTCTCTAGCTATAGCTGGGGGCTTCTGGGAGTCAGTGAGACCCTACTGCAGAGGGGAGGCGGCCAGCCTCAAGGCAGCCTGCCCCACTCACACTGAGCCCATCTGGCTGCTCCGTGCCTCACCTCTGTGATCTCGTCCTTGGCCTGCTGTAGCTTGTCAGGCTTGTTGGCCCACAGCAGCCGGGCCTCTGCCTCCCGTTTCTTCTGCAGTGTGGTCTGTGCATCCTGCCAGCGCTGCCACATCTTCATGCGCTGGTCAAAGGCAGCCTGTGGTAAAAGCACAATGAGCAGGTCAGGTGCTGACCCGGCCCGCCTATGGTGCTCTGCAGCATGACCAGGAGAGACCAAACAAGGGCAGGTTCTGCAGCTTCACCAGTACCCAAAGGCATCCGAACCTGCCCTCGGGGCACATTCATGGGGTGGTACCAGGCCACCGAGGCACAGTCAGGTGCCCAGAGGATGAACAGCTGTGCTGGCTTTATCGTAACACCAGCCACAGGCCAGGGAAGAGAACTGTCTGGGCCACACCCTGTGTCCCTCTACCTTAGGAAAGTTCTGACACGTGTGCTCCCTGCGCATCCTGAAGACATAAAGCTGAGTCAAACCCGTCAGACTGCTGTTCTCCTGCAGCCAGTCCCACAGTTTAAGACGAGAGGATTCAACACAATGGCCTCCAACCTAAGGCAGACTGGGACACTCAACGTGCGGGAAGAGCAGGAGAGAAGACACTGTTCCAAACGCAGAGCAGCTGGAGGGGAGACTGCGATGGCTCATACCCCAGGCCGTATCTGAGAACATTCCAAAGACACCAAGCAAGGCCAATTTCCCAGCCTTCCTGGGGGGGTGGCGTCCTCACTGCTGAACAGTACCGAGGACCACAGCAGACTCACTCCAGCCTCTCCCTAGTCAGCAACAGCCAACAGCAGAGAAAGAGGAACATGCCTGGACAAGTGGCTCTCTCCAGAGGGACGGAGTCACTCGGTGGGCCATCGGAACAGGGAGTATAGGTCAGTCCCACTTGGTGGGGGATGGGAAATGCAGGAGACTCGGCCCACTTGGTGGCTCATTTTGCCAAATACCAACTGCATTTGGCAAACGCGTGCTCAGAGGGCAAGTGCCAGGCTCCCTCTCAGTGCTGTCCTCAGTCTCAGGGAGGCTGTGTGAGAGCTACCACCACCTACTTCCAGCCATTGTGAAAAGCCCTAGAAACAGTCCCCAGTGCTGAGTCCAGTGAGGCTGCTGAAAAGCTCTGAGCCCAGGGCACCCCTCCTCACACTGCAAGGGGAGGCAAGCGGGAGGCAGCAGAGCTCGTCCCAGGCCAGAGCTGCCGCTTACTGTGCAGCAGGAAAAAACCAAAAGGGCCGAGGCAGCCCCTGCTCAGGAACAAGCCATAGGCTGTGATACCCTGCTTGAAGCAGCACAGCCACGGCCCACCTGCGAGGTCGGGTGAAAAACCCAACAGTGGTCTTCTCCAGATGCATTCAACAAAATGGCCGTGGGTTTCTAAATAACTCAGCCATTACATGCATTACATGGACTCGTCATGAAAGAATGGAAGTTACATTGATGTCCAGCTTGAAGAGGGAAAAGCAGAGAGAAGGGGAGTGACTGGGAGGAGCTGCTCACTCGCACTATGGCCAGGAGGCGAATATAATCGCTCAGGAGCTCGGCCAGGAGGAAGAAGTCATTGTTGGCCTGTTCCTGGTGAAGCTGCTCGATCTTCTCCTCCACATCAGCCAGCTGGGAGAGAGCCCGTGACAGAGCTGTGTTGTCCTCTGAGCTCCCGAGCATGGCCAGACTCTTGGCAAACTGGGCCGTGTTCAGCGCGAGCTCTGGAAGGAAGAGGACAGCAAAGGCACTAAGACTACAGAAGGACATGCCCGCTGGACGGCACGGCTGCCTCAGCAGTGTTGCCATTCTGTACATCCGGGACCCTGCAGCAGTCACTGAGCCCATGTGCAGTGTGAAGGTCACGCGAGCAGGGATGAGGCCCTGCTCTCTGGACAATCCCCTCCAAATCCCCCCCCACCTCCCCTCTGTCCTGAAATGCTGGGGAATTTAGCCCAGAGCCTAACAGGTGTGAGACATGTGCTCCACCACTGAGCGAAGGCTCCCGGACAACCAGAGGCCCCCAGATACAAACAAATCGATGATTCTGGTCTTTCCTGGGCAGCACGCAGCCGAGCCCAGAGTTAAGTCCTATTTTCTTCTTAGGGATCACTCCCTATATCATTCCTGAGGGGGACCATATGTGATGTCAGGAATGGAACCTGGGTTGGCTACATCAAAAAGGCAAGTGCACTCCCCACTGTTCTATAGCTCCTGACCAATTCTGACTTTTTTTTTTTTTTTTTTTTTGCTTTTGCTTTTTGGGCCATTCCCAGCAATGCTCAGGGGCTCCTCCTGGCTCTGCACACAGGAATTACTCCTGGTGGTGCTCGGGAAATGATATGGGGTGCTGGGGATCGAACCTGGGTTGATCACATGCAAGGCAAATGTCCTCCCCACTATACTACGGCTTGGGCCCTCGATTCTGATTTCGGATTTCACCCCTTGCAAATGAGAGCCTAGATGTCCATGCATGCTGCAGTCTTGCACGTCTGACAGCAGGACAAACTTCTGTGAGAGGTCCCATATTTTAGGCTTTGCACAACAAATAATGTTCCTTCTTTTTCCTCCATTCATCCAGTATTTGGGGACAGTCATATGTAGTGGAGCTCAAGGACTACTCCTGGTTGGGTGCTCAAGGAATCCTGAGGGCCAGGGATCGAACCTGGGCCCTTGCATGCAAGGCACATGCTTCTGCCCACTAGGTAACCTTTCTTTTTTTTTTTCTTTTTGGATCACATCCGGCGATGCTCAGGGGTTACTCCTGGCTCTTTGCTTAGAATTACTCCTGGCGGTCAGGGGACCATATGGGATGCCGGGAGTGAACCCGGATTGGCCATGTGCAAAACAAATGCCCTAAACTATACTACCATTCAGGACCCCCACTGAGCAACCTTTCTGGCTCACCACTCACCCTTAGAAACCATCCCTACAGGTAGACAGTACATGACATCACCTGTCTTCATGCAGCCAACCCCACTGATGCCAACACTGCGTAATTCCCTAAACACGGCCCTGTATGGTCTCAGCATCCCTCACCCCAAACAAAACAAAAACCAAGTTACAGTTCCCATCTACAGCAATACAGCAAAGGCCAGACTTGGCACACATGCTGGGTGTAGATTTGCCAACCTTTACCCATTCTCATTCTAATGATTTTTTGATGACTGCCATTTCTGATGAAGGTGAAGAAGGAAAGCATCCCAATTCCCAATTTCAGAAAAGGGGAATGGGGTCAGGAGACACGTATTTTCTGTGTGCAACAGTCACTGGCTGAATGGTGGCACCCAGAACACAGCCACCACTTAGACTCAAGCCCAGGTCAAGTTGTGCCGGGGCTGCTTCTCCATGTGCCTCGCAGGAAGAAAGCCCAGTGCCCAGATGGCAGTCACGGGCACAACAAGGAGCTTGAGGCATACCTCCTGATCAGAACACCAAGGCTGGACACAGCCTGCCCTGCCCTCCCCAGAGTTGTTACCTTTCCTGTGGTTGACAAGTGCTTCGACAACTGCATGCAGTTTCCGCAGGCGCTGTTCCTCGCACTCGACCTCCTGGAGCTTCTCCTCAAACCACTGCAACACAGTGCACAGCATCAGCTGAGGTGAGCCGCAGCACAGCCCTCCCTTAGGGGCTTTGTTGAAAAGGGGCTGAACCATCTTCCAGCGTCAATGCCCGGAGTTTGCAGACTCCTATGGGCTCCGCACCCGGGACAGGTGGGGAGGGAAGCCAAGAGGCCTGTGCTACTCACAATGTCAGACTCGTTCATCTTGATGGTCATTTTGCTAACCGCGTCTGTGGCTTTGTTGAACATCTTAAGGAGACCAGCACCACTCAGTGTCTGGGTACCCACTGCACGTGGCAGCTACAAGACCAAGAAGGTGGGGATGACAGGTTATCTGCTGCCCTAGGTCAGTTCGGCAGACTCTTTATCCTTCGCACAGCTTGTCCCAAACTTGCCAAACACGCTGTCAGGCGCACACTGGGGTTTTCAAAGGCAGATAGAGAAATCTATAACTACACACGATGAAAGAAAAAGGGCTGTGTTAAACATAATCAGCAAAATGTTCAGCTCTGGCTACTGTGTACAGAGGTGGAATGTGTCACAGAACCGTGAGATGCTAGAGTGCAGCCGTTTACCCACCCTGAACTACAAGCATGCTTCTATCGTAAGGAAAAGGTTCCTGTGCACAGCTGCTCAGTAGGCCTGGAGACTGGAGCTCTGTGTAGAAGCTTCCAGAATGAAGCCCGGGGTTTCATCCTGGCTCCACACAGACAAGCACCACAACCACACAAGGAAAGACACTTTCAAATTGCGATTACAATTCCACTTAGATGTTCCTTAGTGAACAAAGGTTCAAGTTGTTTCTCTCCCCGCCCCCAGTTCAAGTTTTCTGAACAAGTACAAGGACTTTTTCTAGTTTGAAGATATTTTTATGGATGATGACAACCATTTAGAAATTACTTGATTTGATCAGTCTGACCACTTATTTCGTATGGAAGGGAAAAGCTGCTGAAAATCTGTAGTACCCAGGGTGTACCAGGCTTAAAATGAGATTTTAATGCAGAGGACTCTTAGGGCACTTCTCAACTTGGGGGCCATTTTGTCCACTATGGCCATGTCAGGAGAGAATCTTAACTATTAAAAGTGGGAAAGGAGGGACATGAGCACAGTTTGCACGGCGTTTGCCTTGCATGCGACTGACCAGGTTCGATCCCCAGCATCCCATAGGGTCCCCGAGCACTGCCAGGAGGAGTAATTCCTGAGTGCATAGCCAGGAGGAACCCCTGAGCATCACTGGGTGTGACCAACCTGCTCTCCCGAACCACCAGCAAACAAACAACAGTAAAGGATCCAAGAGGGAGGGACCAACTATACTACACAGGGATGAGGTGCCTGCCTCCTGCGGGTCACTCGCGAATACTGTGGAAATTATACCTCCACATATAGGGATGGATGGATGGATGGACGGATGGATGGATGGATGGATGGATGGATGGATGGATGGATGGAGATGAGGCGGATGAGGAAGAAAAGCAGAGGTACTACAGCATCACATTTTTTTTTCTTTTTGGGTCACACCCAGCGATGCTCAGGAGTTACTCCTGGCTCTGCACTCAGGAATTACTCCTGGTGGTGCTCGGGGGACCATATGGGATGCGGGGGATTGAACCCAGGCGGCATGGGCCGGCGCGTGCAAGGCAAATGTCCTACCCGCTGGACTATCGCTCCGGCCCCAGCAGCATCACATTTTTAACTTGAAAATTCCATTTTGGGGCCGGGCGATAGCCCAGCGGGTAGGGCATTTGCCTTGTACGTCGGCCGGCCCATGCCAGCCTGGGTTCAATCCCTGGCATCCCATATGGTTCCCGAGCACCGCCAAGAGTAACCTCTGAGCATCGCTGGGTGTGACCCAAAAAAAAAAAAAAATTCTATTTTGGAGGTGAAAAAGCACATACTCAGTCCCATTTTTTTTTCCTATTAGAGCAGTAACAATACAGATTAAAGAAAAATTTAAAAATGCTTTATAATAATTTTTTTTTAAAGTGAATCATCTAAAATCACAAATCAAAAGAAAGTGGAAGGATGGATTTTTTAGAAAGCAGGATCTAGCTGCTTACAAGATTCAGGATGCATACAAGTCTCACATCATACATAATGAAGGATAATTTCAATTTTCCTTTATATGTTTTTAATTCTCTCCTCACTCTTACAGAATTGTGTATCTATAGAATTTATCTACTACAATTTTTTTTTTTTTTTTTTGCTTTTTGGGTCACACCCGGCGATGCTCAGGGGTTTCTCCTGGCTCTGCACTCAGGAATTACTCCTGGCAGTGCTTGGGGGACCATATGGGATGCCGGGATCGAACCCAGGCCAGCACAGGCCGGCTGCGTGCAAGGCAAACGCCCTACCCGCTGGGCTATCTCTCCGGCCTTACTACAAGTAAATTTTAAAATGCACTATTATAGATTTTTCATAGTATTGTAATGTCTCTACCTAAAAAAGGAGAAAAATGCTATTAAAAATGTTTCATTACTGGGGCAACCAGCCATAGCATGCGGGGCCTCAGACGGAGCTGGGGAAGCTGGAACCCCACGTTCCCCAGGCTAAGCTGACCATGGGGCTCCCAGGAGGACAGATGGGTTTTGGGAGTGGGCCCATCACCTCTGGGGGTTCCAGAAGCAGCCGGATGAGACTCGCCCACCACACTAGCCACCACCTTCACTGTCTGGATGCTGGGATACTACCTCACGACCAGATTAACAGCAAAACCAGTTCCAGCCCAGGTAGCGCGGCCGCAAGAGGCAGCGCCGGTCTATCAAAATAGTGGAAACAGTTATGTCCTTTAATGCACTGCATTCTATGATGTGCAGGAAAGTTTGGCGGGAGGAGAGATGAGGAGAGAAAAGACATACAGAGCCTGCCAAGTAGTTGAGGTGTGGGAGGGGGAGGGAGGTGGGGACATTGGTGATGGGAGATGGGTTTGGGTGGAGGGATGGGTGTTGGAACACTGTAGAACCAAAACTCTACATGAGCATCTTGCAATTGTATGTCGAAAATGATGTAATAAAATTTGGGGAAAAAAAAATGTTAAAAGGCTTTTACTGGGACTGAAGCGATAGCACAGCGGGTAGGGCGTTTGCCTTGCATGCAGCCTACCTGGGTTCGATCCCCGGCATCCCATGTGGTGCTGCCAGCACTGCCAGGAGTAATTCCTGAGCAAAAAGCCAGGAGTAACCCCTGAACATTGCCGGGTGTGACCCAACAAAGCAAAAATAAAATTAAATAAAAAAAAAAAAAAGAATGGAAGCACCTTTAAAAAAAAAAAAAAAAGGCTTTAACTAAAAAAAAAAAGTTTCATTAATTTATAAAAAAAAAATAAATGCTTAAAAGAAAATGATAGTCCTGCTCTAGTTCCTTCTGGTTTTCTTTCCTGAAATACTAGTGATGCTGTAGTACCTCTGCTTATTCTAGTTTCTTGGATTTCCGGTAACTCATGTTTTTGAAGCTGTACTTACATGTTGCTTCACCTTTCACTGTTCACAATTCTTTTGATATATATAAAGAATCAGTAAGCCTCCTCCTGTTTCCTTTATTTGAGAATAATAGACTTGCTGCACTAAGCTTTTTTACCCAACTCTTCCACTGTCAGTACGGGGCTGTCGGCAATACTTCCTGACAGTCTGGTGCACCCTGTGAACCGCTATCTATACTATGGCTACTTGGCAGCTCTGTGGTTTGTGGCTTTGGGTTGAATACCCTTTTGGGTTGAATATCCTGGCAAAAGCAAGCACCAGATTGTGTCAGTCGGCACCTCTAAGACAGGCCAAAGGCTTGCCAGAGAGAGCACGGCCTTGACCCAGTCAGCACACCTGGTCACTGGGTTAGCCTCTACAACAAGCCACTTTAGACAACAGACAGAGCTGACACAGTGGCTACAACCAAGACAGGCTGGTACTAAGCTCGCTGCATCTTAGGTATTCAAACAAGCAGCTAATGAACCAGTGTTAATTCCATCAAGCAAATCGTTCACTGCGCAATTTGTTGGTGCAATACTAACCTCCTCTTTCTCTAAGAACTCCCTGACATCAGGGTCCTGTAACATGGTCGGGTGACTCACAATCCTCTGAAGGTACCTACAGAGTGAGCAGAAACCATCTGGTTAGGCACCTGGCCATGAGGTCAGGTGCCGTGCCGTGCTGGCAGGGTACAACATTTTTGAACTCTGAAATGGAGGGCCAGAGAAATAGCACAGTGGGGGGAGCCGCAAGCGGCTGGGGAGACTGGAGCCCGGCTCGCGCCGAGCCCAGCTGACGATGGGATCCCGAGGAGGGCAGATGGGTTTTGGGTGTTGGCCCATCGCCTCTGGGGGGTCCCCGAAGCAGCCGGATGAAACTCGCCCATCACACTAGCCACCATCTTCGCTGTCCGGACGCTGAGAAACTGACCCACGACCAGATCAACTGAGCAAAACCAGTTCGAGCCCAGGTAGGCGGCTCCCAGAAGCGGGAATCACTGGGAATTCGCCAGATGGAGTCAGGGTTAAGCCCCCCCCCCCCCTCCATTTTGTCGAGCCTGGTGGACCCGCCCAGGAACTGCCCGGGAACCAGTATACAGAGCGCCGCAAGCGGCTGGGGAGACTGGAGCCGGCTCGCGCCGAGCCCAGCTGATGATGGGATCCCGAGGAGGGCAGATGGGTTTTGGGTGTTGGCCCATCGCCTCTGGGGGGGTCCCGGAAGCAGCCGGATGAAACTCGCCCATCACACTAGCTACCATCTTCGCTGTCCGACGCTGAGAAACTGACCCACGACCAGATCAACTGAGCAAAACCAGTTCGAGCCCAGATCTAGTGAAACAGTAATGTCTTTTAATGCACTGTATTCCACGAAGAGCAGGGAAGTTTATCGGGAAGGAGATATAAAGACGAAAGAAATGACATACAGAATCTGCCAAGTCGTTGAGGTGCGGGAGGGGGAGGGAGGTGGGGACATTGGTGATGGTAGATGGGTTTGGGTGGAGGGATGGGTGTTGGAACACTGTGGATCCAAAACTCTACATGAGCATCTTTCAATTGTATGTCTAAAATGGTGTAATGATATTTGGGGGGAAAATAATAAAATAAAATTAAAAAAAAAAAAAAAAAGAAATAGCACAGTGGGGAGGGCGTTTGCCTTGCACACAGCAACCCAGGTTTCATCCCCAGCATCTCATAGGGTCCCCGAGCACCAACAGGAGTAATTCCTGAATGCACAGCCAGTAGCCAGGTATGACCAAAAAGGGGGAAAAAAAAAAGGTCCCCAAAATAAAGTATGATATGGGGTCAGAGCAATAGTTCAGTGGGTAGGGCATTTGCCTTGCACACGGCCAACCAGGATTTGATCCCTGGTATCCCATATGGTTCCCCGAGCACCGCCAGGAGTAATTCCCTGAGTGCAGAACCAGGAGTAACCCCTGAGCATCGCCAGGTGTGACCCCCCAAAAAAAAAAAAAAAAGTATGACTCTACTTCTTAGTAGAGGGAATGAGCACTTGTGTGAACCACACCAAGCAGTCACTTCTGGGGGTGCTGGGGAGGGACCAAACAGTGCTGGGGATTGGGCTGGGTAGGACACCTGCAAAACAAGTGCATACCCCCCTGTACTGGCACTCTGGGCCCAAGACCCTGCTTTTAAGGCCACTGCAAGTCATCTCATAAACAAAGAAAATGATTAGAAAGGGGTCCCAGAAGCATTCACATCTGCTAACTCATGAAATACATTTGCTCACTCAGAACAGAACACTGGTATGGCGGAAAGGGTGAGAGAGCAGAGCCGTGACTCTGAGATCCTGCCTAACTCAGCAAACGCCCCTGTCTCAGCTGAAAGCATATCGGTCACTGACCTTTCCAAAGCTGCCCTCCGTTTCTCAAGGAACTCCGCAGAAGAAGAGTCTTCTTTCCCGACTTTCACTTTTGTCATCCCTACAATGGAATTAGAAAAGAAACACCATAAAAGTCATCAAGAAAAAAATTAAACATTTTCTTTTTAAATAAGAAGGCTTTTTAAAATAAAAACCGAAGTCCACAGGTGGGATGACAGTACTGCCAAAGCACAGCCAAGGCCAGCTGGCTCTTCACACACAACCATTGGTGTTTGGGTTCTGGTCCCAAAGACAAATCTAGAGTCACATCCCTGGCTCTGCATGCTGATTTCTTATCTGTTATTTGAATTAAATAGTTTTATTTAGAAAGAAAAGGGCAGGGAGGAAAACAGAGATATAAAGAGAAGTGAGGGAATGGGGGGAGAGAAGAAAAAAGGGGAAGAAAGAGGGAGAGGAGAGACAGGAGAGAAAGGAAAAAAAGAGTCGTCCCCACCTTTTTTGGTTTTGTTTTTGAAGTCACACCCAGCAATGTTCGGGTTATTCCTGTCTCTGTACTCAGGAATTACTCCTGGTGGTGCTTGGGGGACCATATGAGATGCTGGGGGAATCGAACCCGGGTTGACTGTGTGCAAGGCAAACAGCCTCTCCGCTGGACCATCGCTCTAGCCCCAAGCACCACCAGGAGTAATTCCTGAGTGCAAAGCCAGGAATAACCTCTGAGCATTGCTGGGTGTGACCTAAAAAGCAAATCAAAAGCAAACAAAAAAGAAATGCAAGGGGAGAGAGAATGAAAAGTAGAAGAGAAAAGAGTAAGAAGTGGGAGAGGAGAGGAGAGAAGGGGAGAGAGAAGGAAGAGACAGAAGGGGACGAGAGAGAAGGGGAGAGAACTGTGCTTAAAATCCATGGAACTCTTCCCAACTGTCCACATCTCAGTGTGTGGCTGCCAGGATAATGTTTCCTTCCAATTTCAGTGTGCATGTTCCCCACCTGGGAATGTGAGTAATTTTTAAAACTATCCTCAAAGTGATGAAAATCCATAAGTGCAGGATTTGCAAGGGGGCTCTGGGACTAGGGGAACACACACCACCTGATGCAACGGCAGAGTTGCACCTGCTCTTCCCTCTGTGCAGACCCCGTGTCAGCACATCTGACTACGGAAGAGCTGGGACAGTCCTTTTCTGACCAGATGCAGAGTTCCGAGAGACAGCTTTCAACCTCCACAACAGGGCAGGGAGCGGTAAGAGGTCGGCTTACCGATAAGGCTCTTCTCAGGCGGAGGAGGGACAATGAAGCCATTCTGAGAGTGCTTCTCTGAGAGCTTCTCATACAGGCCCAAAAAGTCACTGAACCTCCTCTTCACAGCGAACTGTCTACTTCTAAACATTGGTAAGCTGGTCTGAGGGGCAGAAAAGACAAGACAGCTTCAATCCACAGAGCAGGTAAACTTCTGCTCCAGTGATGGCAAAAGACTACTTCTCCCACCCACAGCAAAGTAGTTTTTCCCGTTTTGGACCCACACCTGGCAGTGCTGGGGCAGCTTTGATCATACTATTGAGGTTCCTGCTCTCTGAAGCACCACCACAGCCCCCCAAGGCTGAGACTCTTAAGTGTCTCTCTGCACTTTGGGAGTCTCAAGAGTCCTTTTCATAACAGTGATTGATTTTAAATATATAAAATAAGATATACAGGTTTATAAAGGTAATTAAATTTAAATATAGCTTCATTCCCAGGTCCAGGACTTTAAGGAACCTGAAACAGACAATGAATTTTAGTTTAAAGGCAGAATCAGGGCCGGAATGATAGTCCAGCGGGTAGGGCGTTTGCCTTGCATGTGGCCGACTTGGGTTCGATCCCTGGCATCCCATATGGCCCCCTGAGCACCGCCAGGAGTAATTCCTGAGTGCACTGAGCGTCGCCGGTATGACCCAAAAGGCAGGGAAAAAAAAGGCAGAATCATTCATATCCCACCCAACTACACGGACTTTATTATTCTGGGGTCACACCTGGCAGTGCAGAGCCCAGTCAGTGCTCAGTGGTCAGACCTCAGACTAGTGCTCCATGCCGTTGAGCTATGTCTCCATCCTACACTGACTCAAGGAACTGTGACTAAAGTGCTGAACTAAGAGACATGAAACTACGCTTCTAAGGGGGCAGTGGGTGAATCAGATGAAACATCTTTGCTGTCAACACTTTAATATCACAAGATCCAGAACTCAGAAAAGCAGGCCAAAGGGGCCGGAGCGATAGTACAGCAGGGAGGGCATTTGCCTTGCATGCGGCCAACCTGGGTTCGATACCTGGCAGCCCAAATAGTCTCCCGAGCACCGCCAAGAGTAATTCTGGAATCACTCCAGGTGGGGCTCAGGGAGCCACATGGGGATGCCAGGGACCGAACTCAGATCGACCGCATGCAAGGCAAATGCCCTCCCCTGCTGTAGAGTTGTTCTGGTCGCTGAGCTTCATTTTTGTGCTTTAGAACATGCATACAAATTGTTAGTTTTGCATGCTATATAAAAAATGAAGACCGAAAAGGGGCAAAGGTTAGGGAAAGCATTAGAACAAACTCCTTAGAGGAAACCTCAGAAAAACTTGATTTCAGAGCAGGTGGTTTGGGCTGGAGCGATAGCACAGCAGGTTGGGCGTTTGCCTTGCACACGGCTGACCTGGGTTCGATCCCCGGCATCCCATACGGTCCCCTAAGCACCACCAGGAGTAATTTCTGAGTGCAGAGCCAGGAGTAAGCTCTGAGCATTGCCAGGTGTGACCCAAAAAGAAAAAAAAAAAAGCAGGTGGTTTGGTGTTGGGGATGCACCCAGCAGCTTGTCCCTGCATGCACTTCTGTGCAGACTTACAAAGCACCCTGGCTGAATGTGAGCCTTCTCACACTCAGAAGGGCTCAGGTGAGACTGCTGTGGGGAAGGCAGGCTGGCTCAGAGATGCCACAGAAATACTTAGTGGGGTTCAGGGAGCCACAGAGGGGTGCCAGATCATCTCAACGGTGACCTTCTTGGTACGAGCACTCAAGTCAACACCAGGGGTCATAGCAGGGTGTCGAGGACTTACCTGCGTTGTGACTTTGTAGGCTACGTAGGCATTCATACCATCCCCTGTGGGGAATAAACAAGCAGTGGGATAACTGTATAAGCAACAGCTTATGGATCCTACTCATAGTTAACCATGCACCCAACCAGGGAGCCCTGCCGTGTTTCCAAGCTTTCTATAGTACCCTACAATCCACTTCATGCTTTGCCACAAGGCCTCTGTGGTGGGTCTCATGGCCCCACAGTGCTGGCTGAGCCCCATCTGAGCTAGAGAGTCAGCCCCTGTTCTAGAACCAGACTCCATTTATAATCTCCACAAAGCAGCGGCAGATACTAACAATTCACTGGTTGTTGCTATGCCAATATTTGGGCTGGTTACACACATCTGCCCAAAGTCAAACAATTCTCTCGCTGTATAAAGCAGGAGGAGGAGAAGAAAGCAACCGATGTCAAAGAAAACAAGCGGTTGTGCCCTCAGCTGGCTCTGGGCTCAGGTGCTCTTTCAGAAATGCTGTCCTGGTCCCTCCACTGGTCCTGCAGGACACTGACCTCGCTCATCCTGCAGCCTTGCCCAGAGCAAAGGACCTGGCAGGGAGAGACTTTGACTGTCCAAAGTCACACAAACTTCCTTTTCCTGGAGGAATTAGTTTTCTAAAAAAGTCTTTGGCTATTAAATATTTTGGGATTCAGGCAATTGTCTTCCCCTTTGGTCAGATTCATAATAACCCAACTGACTCCCACTGGACTCTGGATGGACACAGCTCCAGGGGAAGGCACAGGGGCTGGGGCTGTTCCCTCCTCTACCTCTCTATGCCTTAGTTCATCTGCATCACAAACAAAACAATGACCAGCTGCCCACACTCCTAAGCTCTTCCTCCAGTGAGGGCCCTGGGGAAGAAGGGTCGCACACTGCACTGTAGTGGCTGAGTACCTCATTCTCACGAAGGGGCCAAGAAACAGAGAATTTGCCATCTGTTTCTCAATCCTGACCAAAAGAGAATGTGTAAAATGGAGATTGTAAGCTAAACTTACAACTGTTACAATTCTATTCTAAACTTATACTATATATTGCCTAGTACTAAGGACACGTGTTGTAAGATCAGGCCCTGATTATGAACATGCTTTAAAGCAACTGTTTTCCTGGCACCAATGTGACTTAAGAAGACAGACTCTGGTGCAGAGGGATGGAAGCTTACCGTTAAGTGCACTCTGCATTTAAATAGAGCTGATCCACACGATGTGTGAATTACTTTTTATGAGTTGGACTGTGTCCTCTTAAAAAAGTCCTAGATCATAGTAGCGCAGATTGTGACCTTATTTAAAAACAAGAGTCTTTACAGAGGCAATCAAATAAAAATGAGGTCATTAGGGTGGGCCCTGATTCAACATGACCATGTCCTTGTAAAGGGGGAGTTTGGCAGAGACAAGCCCGGTAGGAGGATGGTTACATGGAAAGCCTGGGAGAATGCAGTGCGGCAGTAGTACGGGCCAGAGAGCCCCATGCGCTATAGAGCAGCTGGGTTCAATCTGGCAATGGCACTGCCTGAAGTGACCCTGGGTACCAGAGTGATTTCAAGACAAAAGGAGCATCCAGAACACTGCCAGATATGGCCCCGGAAAAAAAACAAACAAACCAGGAGGCAGAATGAGAGCCCCGTGAGACAAGAAAACATGAGGCTACAGAACCCGGGGAGAGCCAGGGACAGTAGTGTCCTTTAAGTAGAGGGGCCTTAATGCTTTTAGGTAATATTTGAAGTTCTTGGTAAGGAGGTAATGAATGTAGCATTGAATCTGGAAGGTTCCCTGGGATCAAGATTGTAATGATTTTTTTTTTTTTGGTCTACTGTAAATGGTCAGATTATAAGACATTTTTGTTAAAACATTAAGTACTAAATTATACTTCAAAGTTACAAAAAAAAATAAATAGAGGGGCCTTTAAGGGGTGTGGCCTTGCTGAGGCTGGGTTCATACTTCTATGAGTGAATACGGGGGTGTTGGAGCCATCCAACGTGTGGAATTCATTACAGAGGTCCCAGACAACCAGTGAGTCTTGCCAACTGTTGGTTCAAACATCATGCTGAATAGTAGGAGAATCCGTGTTATTTACTGATAGCTGCCTAATTCTACGGAGGACTTGGTTTGTTTGGGGCCACACCACATTGTTTTGGACAGTGATGTGGGACCAAGAAGTGCCAGAGATCAGGGCCGGAGCGATAGTCCAGCGGGTAAGGCGTTTGCCTTGCATGCAGTCAACCGGGTTCAATCCCCAGCATCCCATATGGTCCTCCAAGCACTGCCAGGAGTAATTCCTGAGGGCAGAGCCAGGAGTAAACCCTGAACATCACCAGGTGTGACCCCCAAAAAAAAAAAAAAGTGCCAGAGATCAAACCTGGGAGAGATCAAACTCCTGCTTCCTCCTTCCAATTGGGTCCTTAGTCTGTACCTATCATAGATGTGAACTTACCTACTTCATTAGATATCAGAAATATGAAATAATTCTTTAAAAAAAACTCCAAATTTCATGATATGAAATAATTCTTAAAAAAAAAAACTCCAAATTTAATGAGTGAAAAATTCAAAACCCCGTAATTCAGAAACTGTGTTTTTTTGTTGTTTTTTTTTTTAAATCTTTTCAGTCACACTCAACAAAGCTCAGGAGTTATTCCCTTGTTCTGCACTCAGGAATTACTTCTAGCAGTGCTATGGGATGCCAGGGATCAAACCCAAATCAGCCACATGCAAGGCAAATGCCCTGACTGCTGTACTATTGCTCTGACCCCCCAGAAACTGTGTTTCTAGGATATCTCAGTGGAACCTATGATTTGTAAAGGAAGAAAAGCAGTCTAAGAGGCTTATTGGGAAAGACAATGCTTGCGTTTTATAAAAGGATCCTAGGTATTGATGCCTTCAACTTTCTTCCTAAAGATGACTCTACATAAAATATGTGTAACTGCTTCTACTTAATCTCAGAAGCATAACAAATGCTCTAAATCAGGGGGTGATGATTACTGATCACTCCCAGTAATGCCCCTCTGATGCCCAGAGAGGCAGAGACACAGCACTGCTCAAGTCCTGCAGTGCTGGAGCTACCTTGGCACTGCTCTGAGATCACTAGGGTTACTCTCAGCAGTGCTGGGGGACATAGGGGTGGCGAGGCACCTGGTGCTAGGGATCAAACTCTGGGCCTCACTCAGCTAGCATGTGCTCAAGGTCTCTGGGTGGCTCACCGAGCTCAACAGTGCGATTTTTACAGGACAGACAGACAACCACCTACAAAAAGATGCTGGGGTTTTCCACACTCACAGCACAGAGGGCTTCAAGAATACTAACCTATCTTCTCAGGATCAGTAATGCCAACGGTTAAATCAAAGTCGTCTTCCTGTTCTTCTTCCTCTAGCTTTTCAAAGAGAAGACAAATCATGAGAGTTGACACAAGGAAGAAAAGTCTAGCAACTGTATGCTGTTGTCAGCCCTTTAGCAAGGAACCATAATCAGATCCATTCTTCTTAGAAAGAGAAAGATGCTATTCTAGGCATAGCATTCAATCATATCCGTTCTCAACAACCCCCTTGAACTACTCCCACAACACAAACCGCAGCCTGCTCAACAGTCTGATGGCTCCATTCTTCATCAATACCAGACTGCTAGATGCTGGATGACTTGCCCGAGAGCTTATAGAGGGAATAAGGTGCTGGTCTCTTGAAGGTCTGACAACAGCATCACTGGCAACCTCTGAACAATACAGACTGCCTGGGAGGCGCCCTTACTGGAAGCTGGCTGCCCAGGATCATAACACAACAGTCATGTTTGCTCAAGGCTCATACGCAATTGAACTTCAGACTGTACCAGTGCCAAAAACCCAAAAGAACTACGACCAATGAGCCCGAACTAACTGCATGCCCTGCAGGTGGAGGTACCAGCTTAATCAGGAAAGCCCCCTCAAAAATAAGAAAAAAAGCCAAACAGGACATATGCTCACCTCCTCATTGCTAGGTAAGTGGGGTTTAGAAGAATTTGTGGCTTCCTGTGACGGCGGAGAAATGAGTGTTCTGACTGGCACCTTCTGATTATTCTGTGTGCTGTCCAGGGAGAGTTCCACCGTGGCATCTAATAATGGAATCATTTTATAGAGAAGGTTAATGATGGAACCATGATGGAACTCACTTTTATAGAAGAGACAGAGCCTTGATACCCCAGGTTCTCACCTACAAGAACAAGAGTAAAGGGATATGCTTCAAACGGGAGCTGAGCAGAGTGCCTCACTCCTTACCAAAGGCCCACTCCTCCAGAACCAGGGGTTAAGCAGAAAGTTTGTAGTCAAAATAAAGTGTCCCAATTAATTCTACTAAGGAGTATTCTTTTATAATGCTCCAGAATTTTCTACAAAAAAATAAAAATGGTTTGTACAGATATTCCTTTAGGGACCTGTAAGTAGCAGATTTATTCTTGTGAGAAAAAGAATTAAGTCTGCTATAAAGCCAGCAAGACAGAAGAGGCAGGGGATACTAGGAGCAGAAGAAAAGAAAAGACTACAGCAAATGAAAAGTCAGGAAAAATGAAGTCAAGATATGAACACAGGGGCTGGAGCAATAGTCCAGCGGGAGGGCATTTGCTTGCACACGGCCGACTCTGGGTCGATTCCCTAGCATCCCACATGGTCCCCAAGCACCGTCAGGAGTAATTCCTCAGTGCATAGCTAGGAATAACCCCTGAGCATTGCTGGGTATGTCCCCCCTAAAAAAAAAAAGGCATGAACACAAGAAAAGGCACTGCTCTCTGAGAGTTTGTTTATTTATTTATTTATGTATTTGCTTTCTTTTTGGGTCATACCCATCAATGCTCAGGGGTTACCCTGGCTCTGTACTCAGGAATAACAACTCCTGGCTGTGCTCAGGGGACCATGTGGGATGCCGGGAATCGGACCCGGCCAGCCATGTGCAAGGCAAAAGGCAAATGCCTTCCCGCTATGCAATTATTGCTCCGGCCCCTGAGAGTTTAAAACTTGTTACAGCTATAGCTTGAGATGGTATTTTTTTTTTTTTGGAGGGATGGCTGTTTTTGTTTTGGGTCATGCACAATGGTGTTCAGGACTTAACTCCTGGCTCTGTAGTCAGGGATCACTCCTGGGATTGAACCTGAGTAGGCCATGTGCAAGGCAAGTGCCCTACCCTCTGTCTCGCTGACCATCTTGGGAAGATTAATATTTATTATATGCTGTCCAAAAGGGACAAAAAAAATATGTGATGTCTGTATAGGTTTCAAAAACAGTCCTTAAGAGTTCCCTTTGTCTAGCTGGGAAATCTCAGTTAGGCAGAACAGCTCATTTCCAAGTGTTCTAAGAGACAGAAAGAATCTTTGAAAAATGCTCATTGTGCTATAATTTTCCTGAAAATAAGAATAATTTGGAGCAATAACGCAAAGATGCTCAAAACCTAAACAGCTGTTTCCATTTTAATAAGAGAAAACATAAATATCAATTAGGATTTGGCTTAATCAATAAACATACACTTGTAGCCTCCGAAATGAAAGAAAATCTATTTCATTTCTAGACTTAAACTTGTCCAGGAAGTTCATAAGGTATCACAAAACAGGGGTCACTGAATCCTGTGTGCAAACAAGGCAGCACCTTGGAATCCAGACACCGTGAAGGAAAGAAAGGTGGTGATCATATAACCTGATCCTGACTGGCGTGGAGGTGTGAAGCAAAATAAAATGTATACATGATGGTCATGCTAGACAGCAGGGTCTCTGAAGCAAGCAGTCAGATGAGTATGTTTCAGTAGACATCACATGGGCCCCAGAAACGTATCTGAAACCAAACAGGCAGTCCTGTTCATTAGAGTCACTAAGCCCTCTGAAAAGTTGTGCAGCTGAAATGATGTAGGTGAGCCAGGGATGGGGTATGCTGGATGCAGACAAATACCTTCACCTAGATATGACTCTGGCCCATCTGAATCTGAAGTTTGAGACCTTCAGTCTAACTTCAGACTGCCCTGAGCTCCCATGAACCAAGAGCCACAGGGTGGTTCTTAGTTCAACTCCTGGCCTCAAGCTTGGAAGACTGAGGCTTTGTTGAAACCAACCTCTAGGCCCCAATTCAGTATTTCTAGTTGCTCTTCTGAACGTGTATCCATCATTATTAACAGGCTGTCTAATTCACATTCTTTTATAGGGGCCATAGCCAGAAGCGTTTGAGAGTAGGGGAAGCTCCTGTGACGCTGAGGATCAAGCCCAGGGCTTGCCCTACCAGGAATATTTGAGTCCCTTCTCACAGTGCTGTGGTTTACAATCCTGTTAATGGCAGTTTCACGCACACCTCTTTCCAACGCCACCCCCCCACCAACGTGCTCACTTCTCTTCACCAGTGTCCCAAGAACCCCCCATGCCCCAATACCCCCAGTCCTGGGTCACAGTTCTGATGCCACCTCACATTTTAAAATTGTATATTTATGCTTACCTCTAAATCTGTAAGAATCTGAAAAGTGGGGCTAAATTTTATATATTTAGGATTCCCTGCAATTTTTTTTTCCTTTTGGCCACTCTGGTGGCACTCAGGCTCATGGCTGGTCTAGTCAGCACCATTCCTCCTTGTCAGCAACAGTGCTCATGCAGAGCTGTGATACTAACACTAGGAAAGCAAGAACACAATTCCACAGAACATACTATTGCTGAGGACCCTCAGCCCATAAAATTGCATAAAAACAAAACACCCGCTGAATCTGTACTTGCCAGCAAAGAGATCCTGAGGCTCTTGGTCTTGCCCTTCATGGATCCCATTTTCTTTAGAGCTGTGAGTGAAAGGCGGAGTGGAAGC
Source organism: Cryptotis parvus (assembly GCA_021461705.1). Taxonomy (NCBI): domain Eukaryota; kingdom Metazoa; phylum Chordata; class Mammalia; order Eulipotyphla; family Soricidae; genus Cryptotis; species Cryptotis parvus. Next base: position 7,303 of record JAJIBD010027658.1, on the reverse strand, counting down.
GATGCTCTCTGGAGACTGGGGCTTACTCTAAAAAAGAGAAGAGATGCTCTGAGTGAAAGTACCACTAAGACTACCGCATCCCTCACTTGCTCTCATGGGCTCTTAGGGGAAAACAGGATGGCCGGTGCAATCTGCAGGATATCATGGTCAGTGATGGACGTGCAGCCCAACTGAGTCCACTGGGGCACCCGAGCGGCGACAGCAGAAGCAAACCTTCGCACTCAACCACTGCCACCATGTTCAAGGCTGGACTCCACTTTCTCAGGTGAGCTCCACCCGGGAATTAGTTAGCTGAAAAACTCAGATGTGCAGATTTTGTGAGTGAAACTTCTAGGCCTGCACAGTTCTGCAAGGCCCGGCTGTCACGACCATGCCCAAAAGCCACCATGCAGGTAAAATTTAACTCCAACTTTATCACACCATTAAAAATTTTGGAATTCCTGGAGCAAGACACCATGCAACTATACTGATTTACCAAGTAGCACATCACATTTAATGGATGTAAAGTAGAAGGCAACCAGTAACAAAATATATATACGCGATGCCTATCTTGTAACAACGTATTAGTAATTTCTGGTGAAATTGAACAATCTTCCCTTTCTTCTAAGAAAACATTTCTGATCATTTTTAGAAAATTATCTATAATATAAAATAATTGAGGTCTGCTATGTTGGCAGGCTTAAGCGATGGCTGGAAAATTGGATATAATGAGATCCACAGCTGCGCAGCTCGGCCTCATGGTGAGCGGCCCTATGGAGTTCCCCGGGGAAAGGCAAAAGGCTCGGCCAGCACCTGGTCGTGTCCTACATGGCTCCTAGGGCCTGCTCGCCATGCAGGCGGCCGCGCCTGCTGGACTCGGAGCAAGGATTGGGGGCCTCCGCCCAGTCCCCAGCCTCCGGGCTCAGTGGGTGTGGCCATGAGCTCCAGCCACCACAGCCAACCGCCGCAAGACAGATACTCAGATCCATGGCTGCGCAGGCGCACAGTTTAATCTTAAACACAATGTATTTTAGCACCAGGTCCTTTCAGGATCTTTCTCATTTGTACACTTCAACGATCATTCTATTTGCATCAGACTGGAGAGGTTGATATAGCATGCAGAGCCTCAGACGCAGCTGGGGAGCTGGAACTCGGCTCTCCCCAGGCTTAGCTGACCATTGGGCCCCCAGGAGAACAGATGGGTTTTGGGTGTTGGCCCATCACCTCTGGGGGGTCCCGGATGCAGCCGGATGAGACTCGCCCACCACATCAGCCACCATTTTCGCTGTCCGGACAGCTGCAGCACATCAGAGCCCACCCAGGATGGACGCTGACCTCAAGACCAGATTAACAGAGCAAAACGAGTTCGAGCCCAGGTAGGCAGCTTCCAGAGGCGGGAATCACCGGGAATTCGTCAGATGGAGCTGGGGTCGCCCCTTCCCCCTCTCCATTTTGTTTGAGCCCGGTAGCCCCACCCAGGAGCTGCCCTGGGGTGACCAGCCATAGCATGCAGAGAGCCTCAGATGCAGCTGGGGGAGCTGGAACTTGGCTCTCCCCTGCTCAGCTGACCATGGGGCCCCAGGAGGACAGATGGGTTTTGGGTGTTGGCCCATCACCTCTGGGGGGTCCCAGAAGCAGCCGGATGAGACTCACCCACCACATTAGCGGCCATTTTCGCTGTCCAGATGCTGCAGCACATTAGAGCCCGCCTGGGAGGGACGCTGACTCAAGACTAGATTAACAGAGCAAAACGAGTTCGAGCCCTGGTAGGCAGCTCCCAGAAGCGGGAAACACCGGGAATTCGTCAGATGGAGCTGGGGTCGGCCCTTCCCTCCTCCATTTTGTCTGAGCCTGGTAGCCCCGCCCAGGAGCTGCCCTGGGGCGACCAGCCATAGCATGCAGAGCCTCAGACGCAGCTGGGGGAACTGGAACTCGGCTCTCCCCTAGCTCAGCTGACCATGGGGCCCCCAGGAGGACAGATGGGTTTTGGGTGTTGGCCCATCACCTCTGGGGGTCCCCGAAGCAGCCGGATGAGACTCACCCACCACATTAGCTGCCATTTTTGCTGTCCGGACGCTGACCATGAGGCCCCTAAGTCGCGCGGCCACTTGCGGCCACACAGTCCATCAAACTAGTGGAAACAGTTATGTCTTTAATGTACTGCATTCAACGATGTGTAGGAAAGGTAGGCAGGAGGGAGAGATAGAGAGGAGAGAAAAGATATACAGAACCTGCCAAGTAGTTGGGGTGCGGGAGGAGAGGGAGGTGGGGACATTGGTGATGGGAGATGGGTTCGGGAACCAAAACTCGAGCATGAGCATCTTGCAATTGTATGTCTAAAAGTGGTGTAATAAAACTAAAAAAATAATAATAAAAAATAGAAAATTGGATATAATGTAGTGGGAAGTTGCAATGTTAGTGGATTTGGGCTGAATATTGAATGTCTGTAACAAATTAACATGTACAACTGTGTTTAAAAATTAAGTAGAAGTGGGCCCTGGGGCCACCAGCCATAGCATGAAGAGCCTCACAAGCGGCTGGGGAAGCTGGAACTCAGCTCGCCCCAGGCCAAGCTGACTATGGGGCCCCCGGCAGGGCAGATGGGTTTTGGGGAGGCCCATCACCTCTGGGGGTACGGGAAGCAGCCGGATGAGACTCGCCCATCACACTAGCCACCATTTTCGCTGTCCGGATGCTGGGAAACTGCCTCACGACCAGATTAACAGAGCAAAACCAGTTTGAGCCCAGGTAGGCAGCTCCCAGAAGTGGGAATCACTGGGAATCCGTCAGAAGGAGTCAGGGGTTGGCCTATCCCCCCCTCCATTTTGCTCGAGCCTCGTGGCCCCGCCCGGAGCTGCCCTGGGGCCACCAGCCATAGCATGAAGAGCCTCACAAGCGGCTGGGGAAGCTGGAACTCGGCTCGCCCGGGCCCAGCTAACTATGGGGCCCCGGGAGGGCAGATGGGTTTTGGAGTAGGACCATTACCTCTGGGGTCCCGGAAGCAGCCGGATGAGACTCGCCCATCACACTAGCCACCATTTTCGCTGTCTGGATGCTGGGAAACTGCCTCACGACCAGATTAACAGAGCAAAACCAGTTCGAGCCCTGGTAGGCGGCTCCCAGAAGCAGGAACCACTGGGAATTCGTCAGATGGAGTCAGGGTCGGCCCATCCCCCCTCCATTTTGTCGAGCCTCGTGGCCCCTCCTGGGAGCTGCCTTGGGGCCACCAGCCATAGCATGAAGAGCCTCACAAGCGGCTGGGGAAGCTGGAACTCGGCTCGCCCTGGGCCCAGCTGACTATGGGGCCCCTGGGAGGACAGATGGGTTTTGGGAGTGGGCCCATCACCTCTGGGGGTCCCGAAGCAGCCGGATGAGACTCCGCCCATCACACTAGCCACCATATTCGCTGTCCGGACGCTGGGAAACTGCCTCACAACCAGATTAACAGAGCAAAACAGTTCAAGCCCAGGTCGCCGCCACTTGCAGCCGCAGTCCATTAAAATAGTGGAAACAGTAATGTCTTTTAGTGCACTGCATTCCACGATGTGCAGGAAAGTTTGGCGGGAGGGAGAGATAAAGAGGAGAGAAATGACATACAGAACCCGCCAAGTAGTTGAGGTGTGGGAAGGGGAGGGAGGTGGGGGTCATTGGTGATGGGAGATGGGTTTGGGTGGAGAGATGGGTGTTGGAACACTGTGGAGTCAAGACTCTACATGAGCATCTTTCAATTGTATGTCAAAAATGGTGTAATAAAGTTTTGGGGGGAAAATAATAAAAATAAAATAAAATTCAAAAAAAAAAAAAAAAAAATTTAAAAAATTTAAGTAGAAGCCCACTAAGCTGAATAAGTAAAAGCAGTCACACAGATGGCTCAATTTGAACTTAATAGCTCAGTAAAAAGGTCATGACTTTAGCAACACCATTACAAGCTATATGTTGTAGTAAGCAATATAAAGTAAATTAATTAGTGCCTAGTTTAAAGCAGGCCTAGGGGGTGGGAAACTAGGGACTTTGGCACACTGGTGTTGAAATATTGAATACTTGAAGCAACTGTACTGTGAACAACTCTGCAAATCACAGTGTTTAAATAAAGTTCACTATCACTATCTTCCCGTTAATCATCTATTTGCTAGAGCAGGCACCAGTAATATCTCCATATGCCCTGTCTCATGCTAGTAAACCCAAAGGCATCCGCTTGCTCCAGAAACATAAAGAGCCTCAAACAATTATATTAGGTCACGGAATGACCAAATATAAATGTTACTGGTAATTGGCATATCAAATACTACACGAGCAGCTTGCCAGGCTTGCCGCGCGGTGGCATACTGTTGTAGTCACCTTTAAATAAAACATTTCTTGATGAACCGCGTGCCGCTAGCGGCGCGCGCGAAGCCGGAAGCGATAGTCTGGTCTGCTGGGTGGAGTTGTGACGCGAGGGAAGTCCGGATGTGGAAAAATGGTGGGCCCCATGGAGTAGGGGAGGGTGGTCTGGCTTGTTGTGAGGCTCTGTTGGGCTGGCAGGCCAGGGCTAGAACCCGCCATGCCTCCGGGCACCTCAAGAGCAGCTGGGCACAGGGAGAGCAAGTAGCAGCTCTGCCCCATGTCTGAGAGTCTCTGGTTCAGCATACCTGGGCCGGATTGGAAAAAAAAAAAAAAAAACTGCTGCAGGATGGCTGTGGATGATCCGGGCTGTGATAGTCTGGCTGTGATAGGCTGTGAGGGGCCCGGGAGGCATGGCGGGTTCTAGCCCTGGCCTGCCAGCCCAGCAGAGCCTCACAACAAGCCAGACCACCCTTCCCTACTCCATGGGGGCCCGCCATTTTCCACATCTGGACTTCCCTCTCGTCACAACTCCAACCAGCAGACCAGACTATCACAGCCCGGATCATCCACAGCCACCCTGCAGCAGTTTTTTTTCAATCCGGCCCAGGTATGCTGAACCAGAGACTCTCAGACATGGGGCAGAGCTGCTACTTGCTCTCCCTGTGCCCAGCTGCTTGTGAGGCGCCGGGAGGCATGGCGGGTTCTAGCCCTGGCCTGCCAGCCCAGCAGAGCCTCACAACAAGCCAGACCACCCTCCCCCTACTCCATGGGGCCCGCCATTTTCCACATCTGGACTTCCCTCTCGTCACAACTCCACCCAGCAGACCAGACTATCATTAAATAAAGTTAAATACGCATATCTAAAAAGTGCTGGCCAAGTGAGCAGAGCTCAGGAACAACACACCCTTAGTATTCCTTCCTAATATCACAATCTTGCTGAACACTGCCCCAAAACACAAAATACCAACCTTTGTGTCCCAGACAATCAAAAGAACCTAACCAAATGAATTTCTCTTTCTCCTTTAATCTTCGGTCTCTGCAGCACTTAGGGTTAACACTGCAGTGGCCAGGCACTGCCAGGAACCCAGAGCTCCTGATTTAACACTGGCTTCTTCTGAGGCTTTGGCTCAATTTCTCAATGGAGTCCTGCTGTGTGGATATTACACCCTGGGAATTATTTATTCACCTTTCATCTCTGACTTACAGACACAATTTCAACCATTGCTGGCATTGCCAGCAGAACAAACTAGCCATGCTTAGCCTAGCAGCCACATGGTCAAACAGTCATTCCAAGGCCTTTATCAAAAGCTCAGTGAACAGCTGCAAACAAGGAAAGGATGGAGCCCAGACTAGCACCAGCAGGAACAAGGCAGGACTGTGAAAGAACAGGAACAGAAAGTAGAGAATTTGACTTCAAAGCATTGGTGTGGTACTGCAGAATTTTAAAAGTCAGACCCCAAGGCAAAGAGAGTTTTAAAACACCTGACTTTAGGAATTTTCTGTGAAGCACTTCCTTATTCGGCACAGAGAATGACCCAAGAGCAGAAAATGGAATGACAAGATCTCCTGGATATACAGTCTTTCCCTCTAATATTGGGTCACCCTACACAAAAAAAACATCACCAGCACATAGATTTTTATTAGCAAACAATGCTTCTAGTGGAACTTCTCTATGCTAATAAAATGTAATGGGCTGTATAGCTATATATGCTTAAATGTTTTATCAATTCTTTGGCCAAAAGATATGGCACAGCAGGCTCCCCTCCCTGGCACAAGTTTTAATCTGAACCTTCTCAAATTTGTTTTCAGTTGGTTGATTTGGTATGGACAAAGTGCTAATTTCTTTAGACTTCAGGACAGATGAATGAGCACACACACCCACCCCCACACCCACCACCACCACCCGCCCAACACGGAACTGGCCTTCAAGGCAGAATATTGATTTTACTGAAAATCAGATTTAAAAGCTGAGCAGAAATGCCTTTAGAACCAGATCATGGCATCTCTAGAACCCTGTTCATGATATCCCACATACACATAAAGAGACTAGCGACTATAATAGGATACTTATCATCCATAACATACTCGCTTTATTACATAAATACAACCTATCACACAAACACTTCACACAAGACTATCAACCTATCACATAAACCTATCACACATGACTTCTTACACAAATACTTATCACATAAACACAGCTTATCAACAAAACACAAAGCAGTACACATTTTATATGCTATGCCAAAGGTTAAAAGGCTAACTCTAATTAATATTATTAAGGTATTTAAAATCTAATCTGAATGAACTTAAACTTTAGGAACGGTCCAATTTTTGAGGAAAGGATACTACCACATGGCAAAATACTAAGCATAAACTGTTGCTCAGTACTGAAACTTTTTTCTTCATACACTGCCAACTCTTCAGACAGATTCTTACACAGCTTAGGGATCTTATAAGAAGCCATCTCATTTCTTTCAATTGCATTCCCAGCTCTCTTTAGGTGGAAACCTCAGAGATTTAAATCCTAGATACAATGAAGAGAGTCTGTGTGTAAATGTCATTTACTGGTAACTCACAATGCCATTTACCTTTCTAGAAGCATTACATTCCCATGATTCAGAGCTAAGACAGCTTTCCAGAATGGGGAAGATGCTGGGCGCCATTACTCCGCCCACTGCCACATTGCCTTTCCGCGCATGCTCAGGGTCCTGTGTCCCGCGCATGCGCAGAGTCCCCTGGCATGGTGTTATTGGGCTTTGTCCAATCAGGGCATGTTTCGTCAGCTCATACGAGCTCGTGCGAGCTCAGCGACCTGGGCGCTGGCCAATGGGAAGTGGACACGTCGACTCACACCATTTGCGCCAGCCAATGGGAAACGGACACGCCGACTAGCACTGTATAAAAAGCAGCTTGCACAAAGGCTCGGGGTCCTTTTCGCCATCATAAATTTCAAACTAAAAGAGCTCCAGTAAAGCGTGTTCTGAGAAGAATCCTGTTG
>JAJIBD010027657.1:0-100897 GCA_021461705.1 Cryptotis parvus | reverse complement strand
TTCCAGGTGTTTGGTTTGAGTCCCTGTTTCTGTGTGCGGTTAACTTCCATTTTCAGTGCATAACGGTCTGAAAAGATCGTTGACACAATTTCTATCTTTTTCATTTTTTTGAGGTATGCTTTGTGGCTCAGCATGTGGTCTATCTTGGAAAATGTTCCATGCGCACTGGAGAAAAATGTGTATTCAGCTTTTCTGCCATGAAAAGCCCTGTATATATCTACTAGCTCTCTTTCTTCCATTTTTTCCTTCAGGGCCAGTATTTCCTTGGTGAGTTTCAGTCTTGTTGATCTATCCATAGTTGATAGAGCAGTGTTGAAGTCTGCAACTATTACTGTGCTGTTAATGTCTTTGCGGTCTATTAGCCGTTGTTTTAAGTATTTTGCTGGCTCCTCATTGGTTGCATATATGTTTAGTAGTGTAATTTCTTCCCGGGATACATACCCCTTAATAAGAAATGGCCTTCATGGTGTCCCTTCTAACCTTTTTTTAGCCTGAAGTCTATATCCGATACTAGTATGGCCACACCGGCCTTTTGGAGGAGTTGTTTGCATGGAGAATTGTCTTCCAACAAGTCTGTGTTTTCTCTGATTATTCAGATGTGTATCTTGTAGACAGCCGAATGTTGGGCTCAATGTTTTAATCCATTTTGCCACTCTGTGTCTCTTTTTTTTTTTTTTTTGCTTTTTTGGGTCACACCGGCGATGCTCAGGGGTTACTCCTGGCTCTGCACTCAGGAATTACTCCTGGCGGTACTCGGGGGACCATATGGGATGCCGGGATTCGAACCCGGGCCGGCACAGGGGCCGCGCGGCGTGCAAGGCAAACGCCCTCCCCCTGGGCTGGGGCTCGCCCCGCCCCACTCTGTGTCTTAATTGGTGCATTTAGACCGTTGACATTGAAAGAGATTATTGTCATTGTGCCATCTTTCTGTTTACACTTGAATGCTTTTGGGTTTTGTCTTATTTTACAGTAGACCCTTCAGTCCTTTTAAAGTTCTCCCATGACTTTGTATTGAGTTATTTTTATTTCATTTATGAAATTTTCCCATGTATGTAGTTGCTGCCTCATTATTAGATGTCTGTCTCAAAATAAGCTAGAGGATACCGTGACCCTTTGCTGCATGCTTTATCATAACTTACATATTCAGAGTACCTGGACTAATATTTCAGTTTTGGTGGGGTAGGGGTTTGGGCCATGCTTGGATGTTCAGGAGACCATGCAGTGCTGGAATGCGGTTAGCTGTATGATAGGCAAATGCCTTATAATAATATTACTAGCCCAATACTAGGAATCTTTCAAGTAGATTTCAAGTCCCTAGTTGACTTGTAAAAATTCTAGACTTTTTTTTTGGTCATACTTGGAGATGTTCAGGGCCCACTCCTGACTGTGCTCAGAAATTATTACTGATTAATGCTCAGAGTATCACGCTTCACTCAAGTGAGAGAAGGAATCTGGAGTTCCGACCTCTGTTGACGATCAAGAATCAGGGACGTGGGGGCCGGAGCGATAGCCCAGCGGGTAGGGCATTTGCCTTGCACATGGGCAGCTGGTGCCGGCCGGGTTCGATCCCCGGCATCCCATATGGTCCCCGAGCACCGCCAGGGAGTAATTCCTGAGTGCAGAGCCAGGGAGAAACCCCTGAGCATTGCTGGGTGTGACCCAAAAAGCAAAAAAAAAAAAAAAAAAAAGAATAAGGGACGTTGTCTTGTTTGCCAGGATGATGAAAATCAGATTGACTGGACACGTAAAGCAATTTAGGGTCGACTGCTGATCTAGAGTTGTTACCAACTGGATTCCATGGGATGTCTAAAGAACGCGTGGCTGCCCACATATGAGATGGTCAGATTTCTTCATCAAAAGCCTGAACTAGGGCCGGAGCCATAGTCCAATGGGTAGGGCATTTGCCTTGCACATGGCTGACCGGGTTCGATCTCCGGCATCCCATATGGTCTCCTGAGCACCGCCAGGAGTAATTCCCTGAGTGCAGAGCCAGGAGTAACCCCTGAGTATTGCCAGGTGTGACCCAGAAAGCAAAAAAACAAACAAAAAAGTGAACAGTTTGAGGCTTCTCGTGTTCCTGGAGCAAGCAGATGCCATTGGGCTACACTTGCTTGTTACAGGGACGAATGGAGATGTTTCTGGCACCCACTCGAGAAAAATCGATGAACAATGGGAAGAGAAGTGAAGAGTGATAAGTAAATGCTCAGGGTACCTTATATGCTGCTGGGATCAAGCTGTGTTCATCAAGTGCAATGCAGACATCTTAACTACTGTGCTTTCTCCGGCCCCAGGATCTAGATATTAAGACTGGAGTGATCCCTTAAAGGATTGGGTATTGTGCATCCCTCTGCATAGAGGTGCTCTGGGTTCAATTCTCAGCACCACTTGGTTCTCTCAGCTTCTGAGCTCAGAGTATCCTTGGAGTTTGTATGCTCAAAACTGAAGACAACTGCCTGCCCTCCAATCCTAACTATTGATAATATTCCCTTACATAGTTAGAGCAGAAGCTTAGAGCAAAATCTTTTGGGTGAGACTTTCTGTGGTGTTACTGTAGCTTTCAAATTCTTCTTTTTTGGTTTGTTTTGTTTGCGGGCCACATTTTGCAGATCTCAGAGATCACTTGGTGGACTGGGGGATCCTGTGAGGTTCTGGGGATAAAACCCAGGTTGACCATGTGTGGTGGCGTGCCCTTACACTTCCTGTTACAGTGTACTGTCTCTCTTGTCCCAAGATTACTGTCTTTTTTTTTTTTTTTTTTGGGTCACAACCTGCGATGCTCAAGGGTTTCTCCTGGCTCTGCACTCAGGAATTACTCCTGGCGGAGCTTGGGGGACCATATGGGGATGCCGGGATTGAACCAGGGCTGGCGCAGGCCGGGCGCGTGCAAGGCAAATACCCTACCCGCTGGGCTATTGCTTCGGCCCCAGATTACTGTCATTTAAAAAAAAATTATTTTACCCCTTTTTTATTGAAAAACCATGATTTACAAAGTAAAAAGGTTTTCGTAATACTGCTGATAGAAAGTTTCATACTTCAGCAGCACTCCCAACAGCAGTGTGTACCCACATCAAAGACCCTCACCACCCACCCCAATCCCCATGCCTGCTCCATCAGCTGGCACTGATTGTATTGACCATTAAAGCACATACATGGCAATGTTATTGATGAATCCATTTTCTTTCCTATTCTTGGTTATGGGATATCTGGCCAAATTCTGTTCTTGAATTTACTTTCTGAGTTTCTAGAACATGATTGGTTCTACTAGCTCTCCCCTGTGTGTCTGAGTCTCTTCATGATGGCCAATAGCCCTGAGGCAGTTTGTGTGGGTCCACCAGACCTCCGGACAGGACAGAGTCTGGACCTTGAAAATGGCATGGTGGCAATTATGGTTTACAAGTTTCTTCTGGCTGCTTCCGAGGCCCTACTGAGGTGATGGGTCGGGTCAAGAATACTTTCTTATTAATATCTGCACTTTCAGTGAGTTTTGTTATCAGACTGGAATGCTGTATCTGGTTTTCCTTCAGTTGGTCATGGAGCAAGTGCTAAATCATCATCATTTGGTTATTCACACCTTAAATATCTGGGGAGTGAGGTCAAGCAGTTAGTGGAGACCAAAGGACAGGATCACATTAGGTCCTAGTAGTTGCTATCTGTGCTGGTGGCCTTTGGATTGTTACAGCTCTTCCCAGTCTTTGTATGCTGATGATTTGCCCTTTTTGCTGAAATTCTTTTTGTCCTTGGAAGCAGAATTAACCCTATGAGTAAAAGAACTGTACATAAAAATCTCTGAATAAAAACTGCAAAATTCAAGCACTTGAATTTAAAAAGTCTTAGTAACTTGTAAAACTACAGCAATGAGTAAAACATTTTCTTACTGAAGAGTACCTTCAGATTTTTTCTTTATTTTGCTTTATTTTATTTTATTGCATTTTGGGTCACACCCAGCTCTGCCCAGGTTTTCTCCTGGTTCTGCATTCAGGAATTACTCCCTGGTGATCCTCGGGGAATCAAATGTAATGCCAGGGATTGAACCTGGGTCGGACATATGCAAGACCAATGCCCTACCAGCTGTACTATCATTCCAACCACCTTCAGAATCTAAGTTTTAGTATTTTCAGCTGGCATATGGGTATCTTTGTATGCTGTTTAATTCAAGCTCAGAATTATTTGTGTATTTTTTTGTTTCTTTTTTTTTTTTTTTTTTTTTTTTTTGGGCCACACCCAGTGGTTCCCAGGGGTTACTCCTGGCTTTGCACTAAGAGATTACTCCTGGTGGCTCTGGAGACATATGGGATGTTTGGGGATTAAATCGGGGTTGGCTACATGCAAGGCATTTGTTACCTCTCTGGCTCCTGTTTTTATTTTTTCAGCCACACACGGCAGCCTACACCTGACTCTTTGCTCAGGGATCACTGCTTGTAGTGCTTGGGAAACCATATTCGGTGCTTGGGATTAATCTGTGGTTGGCTACATATAGTTACTAAGTGCCTTAACCCCTGCCCCCGTCAAGTTCAGAATATTGAGACCATACTTGGTTGTTATTTTGGCAGCTTTATCTATTAGTTCAATGTAGGAGTTTCCTGAAATCATAAGAGTAACTCAAAATAAAAAGCTATAAATCACTACGGAACACATAGCTTCACGAAAGCATAAGGGTTAACTCATAAATCCCTTGAGCACTACTGGGTGTGGCCCAAACACCTTAAGTAAAATTGTTGGTCTGATGTTTTTTCTTAGTTATTGTGTGACCACAAATTGCTATCATCCATGTGTAGGGGAAGTAAGAATTAGTGGTGTGTGGGTTATTATTAGGTAAACTTACTGAACATTTGTAAAAAGTGATTTTGCCTATGTTTAATAATAATAATCAGTCCTAATAAGTTTGATGGAGTTTTTATTTATATTTTTGATTCTTAGGCAACAGTACTCAGGGATTACTCCTGGCTCTGTCTGACGGGCTCTGGAGCAACAGCACAGTAGGGAGGGCGTTTGCCTTGCATGAGGCCAACTTGGGTTCAATCCTTGGCATCCCATATGGTCCACCAAGCACCATCAGGAGTAATTCCTGAGTGCAGAACCAGGAGTAATCCCTGAACATTGCCAGGTAGACCCAAAAAGCAAAAAAAAAAAAAAAAAAAAAAAAATTTGGGATACCTGGGATCGGCCACATGCAAGGCAAATGACCTATCCACTATACTATCTCTCCAACCTCCACCCTTGAGTTTTTTTTTTTTTTTTGGGGGTCAAACCCGGCAATGTTCAGGGGTTACTCCTGGCTCTGCACTCAGGTATTACTCCTGGCAGTGCTCGGAGGACCACATGGGATGCCGAGGGATTGAACCCGGTCGGCTCCAGCCCTGCCCCTGAGTATTTTGTTTTTATTAGTGCCATTGCTTCCTATCTAGATGATGATGGTGATGATTAGTCACACCTGTCTGTACTGAAGACTTATTCCTGGTTTTGTCCTCAGGGATCACTTCTGGTGGGCTCTAGGGAACACATGAGGTGCCAGGATCAAACCCTTTGTAGAGTATATGCAAGGCAAATGACCTATCTGCTGTACTATCTCTCCATGCACCCCTCCCCAAAATCTAGAATTATAAGAGAGGGAAAATGATGATTCCTTTCCTCTCACAGGATATTTGCTATGAATAGAACATTAACACTAATCCTGCACACACATATGTGGAGATTTTTTATTTGTTTTTGTTCTTTGTGGGTCACACCAAACAGTGCACGGGGCTTAAACCTAGGAATGCAGTGAGGGGTGATTCTTGGGCTTGGGGGATCAAAACCAGGTCAGGCAAGTGCGAGGAAAGGTACTTGCTATACTGTTTCTTCAGTTCCCACTTTTGAGCCATATCTTTATTCATGCATTCATTTATTCATCTTTATCCATCCATCCATCCCTCCATCCCTCCACCCATCCCTCCATCCCTCCCTCCCTCCCTCCCTCCCCCTCCCTCCCTCCATCCCTCCATCCCTCCACCCATCCCTCCACCCATCCATCCACCCATCCCTCCATCCCTCCCTCCCCTCCCTCTCTCCCTCCCTCCCTCCATCCCTCCATCCCTCCATCCATCCACCCACCTTATGCTCAGGAGTTTCTCTTGACTCTTTGCTCAGGAATTACTCCTGGCAGTGCTCCGAGACCATATGGGATGTCAGGGATTAAACCCTGGTCAGCTGTGTGCAAGGCAAATTCCCTCCCCCTCTGTGCTATCACTCTGGCACTCCACTTTGAGGGTTTTTTTCTTCTTTGGGTCACACCTGGCGATGCTCAGGGGTTTCTCCTGGCTCTGCACTCAGGAATTACTCTTGGCGGTGCTCAGGGGACCATATGGGATGCCGGGATGTAACCTGGGTCGGCATGGGCGGCCACATGCAAGGCAAACGCCCTACCTGCTGGACTATTGCTCCGGCTCCCCACTTTTGAGTTTTAATCTATCTTTTGACAACTTGATTTGATGACTAGTTTCTGAAATTTACTGCCAGGAAAATATTGTAATGATTGCAGTTGGAGTCTTCAGGTTTTAGAGCTCTAAACGCTCTAAACAACTGAGGTCTTCTAGGGTAAAACTAATGATTTAGCTACTTTGATATATTATGCTTAAAACTGTGGAATTTGTTGCTTAGTTTTTGACAAGTGACAAGTCACTTGTCACTTGTCATCACTTGTCTTCCTGTTCATCAATTTGCTTGAGCAGGTGCCAGTAACGTCTCCATTCGTTGGGCATGAGGTCCATTATTGTTACTGTTTTTGGCATATTGAATACACCATGGGTAGCATGCTGGGCTCTGCCGTGGCTCTGGGTTCATCCCAGGGAGCCCACTCTCTTTCTATGTCAGACCATCAACCATCCAGTGCCCATGGGGTAGAGCCCTGGGTGTAGACAAGCATGTCTCCTTTCTGCCACCTGTTGACACAGCTGGGCACTGCAGCCACATCTGCAACACCTCAAGGGGCAGGACAACACCTTGAGGGGTAGGGTTTTTGGCAGTATTCAGGAGTTATTCCTAGCAGTCCTCAGGGGACATTGGTGATTAAACTAGAGTTGGCCACATGCAAGGTAAGTGTCTTATCACCTGTACTCTCTGTCTGACCCACCAGTGGAATTCTAAAAAGGGAACCTAAAGTAGGTGAAACATTCACTTTATATAATACAGATTTTTTTTTTTGGTTTTTAAATTGCAATTTTGCTTTATGAGCCATATCTGGTGGTGCTCTGGGGCTTCTAACTCTACTCAGGACCTTGTAGTGCAGGAATCTAACCTAAACCTCCAGCATACAAAACATGTGCTCAGTACTTTTGAGGCATCTCTCTAGCTGTACTGTAGAATTTACTTGTACCACAACTGGTGGTGTTCTAGGCTTATTCATAGCTCTGCACTCAGGGTTCTTTCATGGCAGGTTTGGGTTGTTACGAGGTTATGTTTATGGGGTTCCATCATTGAACTGGGTTGGTTGCATGCATGGCAAGTGCCCTCCTTGCTGTATCATTACTCAGGCTTTCTACTGTAGAATTACTTTTGGTTTTGGGGCCATACCCAGTGGAGTTAAGGGGTATTCCTGGTTCTGCTGAGGGGTCACTCCTTGCAGGCTCAGGGGACCATATGGCATGCTAGGGACCAAATCCAGGTCAACCCTGTATTAAGGCAAACACCTTACCTGCTGTAGGGTCTCTCTGGCCCCCTCTGCAATTCAATTTCAAGTCATTTTATTAAATTGTTTTTATTTTATTCTTAATAGATTTTTGGGTCAAATCTAGCATGGTGCTAAGACATTACTCCTGACAGGGTTTGGGGAACCTTGTAGTGCCAGGGATCAAACCTGGGTCTTACCCACTGTAATATGACTTTACCCATTTTCCTTTTTTTTTTTTTCTGGTCATATTCAGTGATGCTCATGGTTTACTCCTGGCTCTGCACACAGGAATTACTCTTGGTAGTACTCTGGGGCCATTTGGAATGCCAGGAATTTAACCTGGATCAGTTGTGTACAAGGCAAACTCTACCTACTGTACTATCACTCCAGCACCCAAATAGTTATCTATTATGCACAATGACTTAAGTGTTATTTTGATAACCTATTAGCTTCACTTCATTTAGAAGATCAGTAATAGGATTTCCCCTGCTTGTATCCTATATTTAGACTGATTTTCCATGTTGCTTTTTTGGGGTCACACCCAGTAATACTCAGGTTACTCAGGAGGCTCTGCACTCAGGAATTACTCCTGGCAGTGCTGGGGACCGTATGGGATGCTGGGGATTGAACCGGTCGGCCACATGAAAGGTAAACACCCTACTTGCTCTGCTATCTTTCTGGCCCTCCTTGTTGTCTTTGCAAAACTCATATTGGTCTGTTTTATCCTGTTCAGGTCTGCCAGCCATAGATCTTCCATCAACTTTGCTCGGTGTGTAGACACTTTGGAAATAAAAGGCAACACTTTTTGCCCTCATCATCATCTGGCCTGCTTGTACAGAAGCAGCTCAGACCCAGGCGGTGAGAGGCTAACACAATGTGCCAGCCTTCAGCTTACCAACTTCCCACAATTAACTTTGCCTGCTTCTTGGTATGGCCAGTGATTACAGATTTTAGCAACCTGCAGTGTTCCTACAAACTGACATGAGTGCGAATTTCAGGAGTTCTACCCATAACAATGAACAGCTTATGAAGTTCTTCTCTGTTCATTGTTCTTTAAAGCACCTGAGTTGGGGTGATAGTATAGTGGTTAAGGCATTTGCCTTGCATGTAGCCTACCCAGGTTTGATCCCCAGCATCCCATATGGTCTCCTGAGCACTACCAGGAATAATTTCTGAGTGTAGATCCAGGAGTAACCCCTGAGTATTACCAGGTGTGACCCAAAAAAGCAAAAAAAACAAAACACCCCCCCCCAAAAACAAAAAAGTTTGCACACAGTAGTGGTTGAACTTGCTTCACTGCTTCCTTCCAGGACTGTACTTTTAGCGGGTCCAGAGGGCTTCTTTCAGTGGCCCTCACCAGGGTAACAAGTAGTGTCCTGTGGAATGTGAATTTCAGTTTCTCTGGTGGACAGATCATGTGTGGAGCACATGGACAGCACCTTCTGGGGGCCCCAGGTATAGTGTTGGGGTAGGGGAGGTTTTCTTGGACGTGATTCAGACATGGTCTGTCTGTCTGGGAGGTGGTGCTGCTGTTTCTAACACTTTAATGTGGGTCTTTTGTTTTTATTATTATTGTTGTTCTATATATTTTTTTAATTTTACCACCTTGAGATATACAATTATAAAGCCATTCATGATTGGGTGTCAGTCATATGGTCAGGGAGCCGCTGGGGTCCCTAACGATATCAGGAAATGAGTTCCCCTTCTACCTCCTAAGCTGGCAGGGAATGAATGAAAACTCAGGAGTCCAGCACAGTTCCAAAAGACTTTTACTAATTACCAATAAAACAAGCTCTTATAATGTATTCCAAGATAATGGGATTCCCCAGACCTCTAGCTCTTGGTCAGAACTTAGATCATGCACTTGGGCCCAAGTCTCCCACCAAAGTGGATCCCTCAAGTCGGTCTCCTTATATATCCAAAAATAAACCTAATTTTCAGGGGTTGTGTCAACAAAGATCAACAAATCAGCTTCTAGGTGTAGAAGCAGGGTGGTACCACTTTAGTTTCAGGTCTAAACCAAATACATGAGAGAAAATATTTATATCAGCTAACTTAGAATATATGGTAAGATATACTGCCACATATCAAACTGTTTTCCGCCCCTGTCTACAAAGTAACCTGCAGGAGGCAACTCCAAGCAAGATGCAGAAGCTCTGGGCAACAATGTACTGCAACACATGAACCCTGGCTTAAGAACATAAAAACAGGGGGCTGGAGCATAGCACAGCAGGTAGGGCGTTTGCCTTGCACGCGCCGACCCGGGTTCGATCCCCGGCATCCCATATGGTCCCCTGAGCACTGCCAGGAGTAATTCCTGAGTGCAGAGCCAGGAGTATCCCCTAAGTATTGCTGGGTGTGACCCAAAAAGCAAAAAAAAAAAAAAAAAAAAGAACATAAAATAGATTAAACTTTAAATAGATTAAACAGCAAAGCTCCCAAGCTAGTTAGGCCTGTATCTAACACATACAGTGTTCTAGCACCTATCCTTCCAACACTTCACTCTTCCCAACACCAATGCTCCCAGATTCCCTCCCACACTGCCTACCTCTGTGACAGGCACTTTTCTTTACTCCCCTCGCTTCCCTCTCCCCCCTTCCCCTCTCTCTCTCTCCCTCTCCCTTCTTTTACAGTGTGGCTTGAAATACATTCATTTAGGGGATGTCATGTATGTTTCTTTACCTGCATTCAGTGCTCAGTTCTAGTCTGGTGTTAACCATTTCCAACACTTATTGGCACCCCGGTCCCTTCTCTATCTTACCTAACTACAGTTCTAATATTTTTAATATTTTCAGTGAACATTTTATTGTGAGACAAGTACACTGTTACTTTTTGCTTGTCTTTGCTTTTTTTCCCCCCCCTTCCTTTTTGGGTCATGCCCTGTGATGCTAAGGGGTTACTACTGACTCGGCACTCAGGAATTACTGCTGGCGGTGCTTGGGGGACCATACATGATGCTGGGATTGAATCTGGGTCGGTAGTGTGCAAGGCAAATACCCTACCACTGATTTGCTTTTTGGGTCACACCTGGTGATGCTCAGGGGTTACTCCTGGCTCTGCACTCAGGAGTTAACTCCTGATGGTGCTTGGGGACCCATATGGAATGTTGGGCATCAAACCTCGGTCAGCCACGTGCAAGGCAAATACTCTACTCTCTGTACCTCTGGCCCCAGTCCAAGTCATTTTTATAGTGATGGTTTAGGTCAGGGAACCTGAGAGAGTTTACTGTTGTGCAGTACATCAAAATCATTATAGCTGGTGCTGATTTGATTGGCTGGAATCCTTAGACTGATTTTATAAGCCCAATGATCTGCAATCCTAACTTCTTAGTTAATTAAAAAGTTTTCTTTTCAACTTTGGGCTACACCTGACCGTGCCCATGGCTATCACTATCACTATCTTCCCGTTAATCATCTATTTGCTAGAGCAGGCACCAGTAATATCTCCATATGTCCTGTCTCATGCTAGTAGAACCAAAGGCATCCACTTGCTCCAGGAACATAGAGAGCCTCAAACCATTATATAGGTCACGGGAATGAACTAATATAAATGTTACTGGTATTTGGCATATCAAATACTACACGAGCAGCTTGCCAGGCTTGCTGTACGGGTGGCACACTGTTGTAGTCACCTCTAAATAAAGCATTTATAGATGAACCGCGTGGCTGCTAACGGACCCGCGAGCTGGGCTGTGATAGTCTGGTCTGCTGGGTGGAGTTGTGATGAAGGGAAGTCCGGATGTGAAAAATGGCGGGCCCTATGGAGTAGGGGAGGGTGGTCTGGCTTGTTGTGAGGCTCTGCTGGGGTGGCAGGCCAGGACTAGAACCCGCCATGCCTCCCGGGCTCCTCACGAGCAGCTGGGCACAGGGAGAGCAAGGAGCAGCTCTGCCCCATGTCTGAGAGTCTCTGGTTCAGCATACCTGGGCCGGATTGAAAAGAAACTGCTGCAGGGTGGCTGTCTATGATCCGGGCTGTGATAGTCTGGTCTGCTGGGTGGAGTTGTGATGAGAGGGAAGTCCGGATGTGGAAAATGGTGGACCCCATGGAGTAGGGGAGGGTGGTCTGGCTTGTTGTGAGGCTCTGCTGGGGTGGCAGGCCAGGGCTAGAACCCGCCATGCCTCCTGGGCGCCTCACGAGCAGCTGGGCACAGGGAGAGCAAGGAGCAGCTCTGCTGCCCATGGCTAACTGACTTTATATTCAGGGATCACTCTTGGCTATCATATCCTGGCATCACATATGATCCTCTTAGTACCACCAGGAGTGATCCCTGAACACAAAGTCAGGAATAAGCCCTGAGCACTGCTGGTGGATTCTCCCAAATAAAAAACCCAACCAATCCAAAATGAATTAATAACATGAAGTGGTATTATATCTAGGACATGTAATTGAATGCCAAGCTGAAAGATTGACCAAAGTAGTACAATTTTGAACTTGTAACTATGAGACAGAAAATTACGTGGTGGTACGTTTGGGACCAAATGCAGTACTCAGGGACTAGTGCTTGCTCTATGATACATAGCTGCGCATCAGGGGCCATGTGTGGTATTGGTGACTGGCCACATGCAAGACTAGCCCCTTCCTATCCTATCTCGCTGACCCCATGAATGCTTTTTCAAGCATAATATTACTTTTGGGTTTGGAGAAAGAGTATACAACACTTAGGGGATTATCAGGGAGCCGCTGGGGTCCCCAACAGTGTCAGGACAGAAGTTCTCTACCTCTGAGGCCGCCGGGGAACGAATGAAAACTCACAAGTCTGGCGCAGTTCCAAAAAGGCTTTTTTTTTTTTTTTTTTGCTTTTTGGGTCACACCTGGCAACGCTCAGGACTTACTCCTGGCAGTGCTCAGGGGACCATATGGGATGCCAGGGATCAAACCCGGGCTGGCACAGGTCAGCCGTGTGCAAGGTAAATGCCCTACCTGCTGGGCTATCGCTCCGGCCCCTCAAAAAGGCTTTTAATAGTACAAAAGCTCTACCATCGCAATCCAATATAATGAAAAAACTCTAGCTTTGGTCAGAACTTAGACCATACAAGAGAGCCCAAGTCTCCCACCAAAAGGAGATCCTACCAGAAAGGAATCCTATGCAAAGAAGGGGGCTCTTATATACACCAAAGTAATCCTAACTGTTGACTCAACAGAGAACCCTAAACAGAGTGTAGAAGGGTGTTTCCACCCTTCTAAACAGGATTACCCAAGGACTAATCCCTTCTTCTGAGATTATCTCTTGTGCAAAACAGGAGAGAGAGAGAGAGGAGAAGAGAGAGAGAGAGAGGGAGAGAGAGAGAGAGAGAGAGAGAGAGAGAGAGAGAGAGAGAGAGAGAGGAGCTGGTATAAAGTAATACATCTTAACTTCATGGGCTTCATGTAATCTAGATGGTACCCACAAGGTCCTTCTTATTTATTACCTGCACCAGGGTGATTCTGGATATCTTGTTCTCCGTATACTGAAAGGGTCACGCTCACCTGCTTGAGAGCAAACTAGTATGATCCTTCCTATAGCCTTCCTATAGTCTCAACGTAGCCAGGGCGGTAATCTGGTAAATTTTAACTGTCTCATGCTGGGTGCAGTGGGTATAAAGAGGAGCTGTGCCCAATCTAGATAACAGATAAGTCTTAGTAGATAAGTCAGAAGTTATTCAGAGTCAAGGTGACTTAGGTAACTGCCACACCCTCTATTCAGTGTTTACATAGAAGAGAGATCTCATTAGAAGAACCTTGGCTTAAGAGCATATAAATATATTAAGCTGTGAGCAAAGCTCCCAAACCAGCTAAACCTACATACTACATACTACACATACTACATACTTCCCTTGCATACAGCCAACCTGGGGTTTGATCTCTAGCACCACATATGGTCCCCGAGCTCCACCAGGAGTGGTTGCAGAGTGCAAAGCCAGATAAGCCTAGAGCACCTCTCAGTATGACCTCAAAACAAACCCCCCCCAACTATCATTTTCCAGATTGAGCATGCCCCTTGGAACACCACTTTGAGCACTGAACCTGCAATGTGGCCCCAGAGTAGTTGGTCTTCCACAATAAAACAAAACACTGGGGCCGGAGTGATAGTCCTGCGGGTAGGGCTTTTGCCTTGCGCCCATGCCGGCCCAGGTTCTATCCCGGCATCCCATATGGTCTCCTGAGCACCTCCAGGAGTAATTCCTGAGAGCAGAGCCAGGAGAAACCCCTGAGCATTGCCGGGTGTGTGACCCAAAAAAGCATAAAAAGAAAAAAAAAATGAGGTCCATTCCACAGTTGAAAGGAATTGCTGAATATCCTATTTAGTATTTCTCTCTCTCTTTTTTTGCTTTTTGGGTCACACCCAGCAATGCTCAGGGGTTACTGGCTCCACACTCAGGATTTACTCCTGGCAGCACTCGGGGACCATATGGGATGCCAGGGAATCGAACCTGGGTCAGGCAAGGCAAACACTCTACCTGCTGTGCTATCTCTCTAGCCCCAGTGGTATTTCTCAACCTGCTGTAAGAAAAATAAGTTCATTTTCTTGAAGTTATTTTGAGTTGTTTTAGGTCTAGGCTGTGTTTCAGTCCTTTGGTAAAACAGTTGAGATTTGCTTTTCAAGATTTTTCAAGCATAGTAATTGTTAAGATATATTTAAAGTGCCAACAATATTTTTATTAGGAACACTAAATTAAGCAGCGACTGTATGTATTACTCATGAATGTAAATTATGAGGGAATACATATCTTCCCTCCTTTTTTTCCTCCTATATCATGTAGAGTAAGTGCACTCCAGAATATACTTGTATAGTAATCCCAGCCTCTCTTTCATCAACTGATTTTTTTCCCTCCTTTTGGGTCACACCCAGCAATGCCCAAGGGTTCTTCCTGGCTCTGCACTCAGGAGTTACTTCTGGCAGTGCTCAGGGGACTATATGGGATGCTGGGGATTGAACCTGGGTTGGCTGGGGAATCAAACCTGGGTCGGCTGAGTGCAAGGCAAACAAACGCCCTACCAGCTTGACTAGTCCTCTCTCTCTCCTTCCTTCCTTCCCTCCCTCCTTCTCTCCCCCTCCCTCTCTCCTCTTCTCTCCCTCTCCCTCCTTCTCTCCCTTCTTCCTCCTCTCCCTTCCCCCCCTCCCTCCCTCCCTCCCTCCTTCCTGCCCCCCCCCCCCCGTTTTCATCATACCCAGTAATGCTCAGGGTTTACTCCTGGCTCTCCGCTCAGGAATTACTCCTGGCTGTTCTCGGGGACCATTTCGATAGAGGATGTATCAGAAATTAAACTTATAAGAACAGATACTACACTTGATCTTAGCCAAAAGGCGAGAAGCGATCTTGGGGACCATTTGGGATGTCAGGGATCTAACCCCCGTAGGCCCGAGCAAGACAAACACCCTCCCCACTGTGTTATTGCTCTGGGCCCCTCTTTTCTTTTGAATAAGGTTTTATGCTCTGGTCTATAATGCTGTTGCTGGAAGGGTTTCCCACCTTTCAGCTCCGCCTTCTGGTTGAACACCTTCCTTCGCCATAGATGTTGCTCCTCTCTGTCTTCCATTCCTCACAAGTATTATGTTTTCTACTGAATAACAGTTCTCCTGTTCTTTTAGAGTTGGGGTCTTATATCCATTTCTGTTCTGTTTTCTTTTGGGGCCATACCTGGCAGTGCTCAGGGCTTACTTCTTACTCTGCTCAGAGATCTCTCCTGGAAGGCTGTACCTGCTGTACTGTTACTCTCCCCCACCATTTTTTAGTTGTTAAAAAATTGTGTATTGTCCTGCCAAGACACCTTCTCCTTGGTGTCTATACACACTTTGAGTTAATTCACATACTACACAAATGTCTCAATGTGACTTGATTTGCTGGACTTTACAAATCACAAAGTGTTAATTTTTGGTACTTTAATAAAATGGTGATTTCCCCTACTCACCCCCAAGTTATTGGAAAAGCAGGCATTTGCCAGGTGATCTGGCAGTGGCTTTTTTTTTTGTGCGGGGGGCATACATTGATTTTTTTTTGTTCCCATGAACAATTTATTTTGTTTTTTATATATTGATAGATTTTCATGCCACAGTTTTGTAGCTCATTTACATCATCTATGTTGCTGTTACATTTGTGCTATTATTCTTTTCAGACTTTATTTAAAAAAATGTGCATTGGGGCAGAGTGATAGTACAGTGGAGGGTGTTTGTTTTGCAAGCAGCCAACCTGGGTTTAATCCCTTCTATCTCATAGGGTCCCCAAGCAGCACCACCAGGAGTAACTGCTGAGTGCAGAGCAAGGAGTAACCTGAGCATCACTGGGTGTGACCCAAAAAAAAAAAAAAAAAAAAAAAAAGGATTTAGAATTAGTCCCTTGGACTCAGTTTAGATATCCCTGTTTTATTGGCGATATTTGAGGCATCAGAGGAGCTTGTTTTTGTCCATCAGGTCTCATGGGTGTTGACTTTGGGCATGTCAGTGTCTGGGCTTCTTCACAGCCTGTTTTGTCGGGTGTGGGCCGGAACCTGCACAGTGAATATAAAGGATGGACTCAATGGTCAGAGAGAAATGATAGTAGTGTTTTGCAAAGGGCTACCTTCTGAGCCTCTGCATCTGAGCAATTAAAAGATGGGGCTGAAGCAGATCTTTCTGTGTAGACTTGTGATTTTACTTCACCTTTGGGTGTGGCCTGAGAATGGTTTCTAAATCTTTGTTTTTGTGTGTTACAAATAAAAGGGAACTCTGGGGAGATAAATTGTAACATTGTTAATGGGATGCTATATTTCTGTTGTGTCCTGTAGGGGCTATGGACTTTGAGAAAATCAGCATGTGGGAGGGAGAGGCATAGATGTGTTCTGTGTGCTCTGTGAAGAGCTGAGAATGGGTGAGTGAAGGAGGAAGGACAAGGAGGCTGCTTGGACCTGTACCTTTAACAGGATGGGACACAATCAAGAAAAGAAGCAAATGTGCAAAGAAGATGGTAACAGAGACCAAATGGGAGATGGTCCACATGGTAGCTTTATTCCTGAATGTAGAGAAATGTTTTCCATTCATTTTTTGGTTGTTGTTTATAGGGGCAAAAAACATGTGATGTTTAGGAGTTGCTCCCAGATCAATGCTTGGGCATCAC
This sequence comes from Cryptotis parvus, assembly GCA_021461705.1. NCBI lineage: Eukaryota > Metazoa > Chordata > Mammalia > Eulipotyphla > Soricidae > Cryptotis > Cryptotis parvus. The sequence goes on along the minus strand of JAJIBD010027657.1, from coordinate 84,181 downwards.
TTCTGGTGTTGGCCGGGCAACATGGGATGCTACACATAGTACTTGGGCTTCCCCCATGCCGTACATGTACTTCAACCACTGAGCCGGAATCACGTTTTTTTGTTCAGAAAAAGGTTATATATTTGACTTCCATATGATTGATTTTTTTATTCTTTTATTTTTTATCTATTTACTCATTTATTTATTTATGTATGTATGTATGTCATTTTAGACATACAATTGAAAGATGCTCATGTAGAGTTTTGGTTCTACGGTGTTCCAACACCCATCCCTCCACCCAAACCCATCTCCCATCACCAATGTCCCCACCTCCCTCCCCCTTCCACACCTCAACTACTTGGTGGGTTTTGTATGTCATTTCTCTCCTCTCTATCTCTCCCTCCCGCCAAACTTTCCTGCACATCATGGAATGCAGTGGATTAAAGGACATTACTGTTTCCACTATTTTGATGGACCGCACGGCCACTTGCGCCACGCGCCACGCGACCTGGGCTCGAACTGGTTTTGCTCTGTTAATCTGGTTGTGAGGTAGTATCCCAGTGTCCGGACAGCGAAGGTGGTGGCTAGTGTGTAGGGTGAGTCTCATCTAGCTGCTTCCGGGACCCCCAGAGGTGATGGGCCTACTCCCAAAACCCATCTGTCCTCCTGGGGCCCCATGGTCAGCTGGGCCCAGGGCGAGCCGAGTTCCAGCTTCCCCAGCCAAGTTCCAGCTTCCCCAGCTACTTGTGAGGCTCTTCATGCTATGGCTGGTGGCCCCAGGGCAGCTCCTGGGCGGGGCCACCAGGCTCTACAAAATGGAGGGGGAAGGGCCGACCCCTGACTCCATCTGACGAATTCCCAGTGATTCCCGCTTCTGGGAGCCGCCTACCTGGGCTCGAACTGGTTTTGCTCAGTTAATCTGGTTGTGAGGTAGTATAAATTTTATTTATTGCTTTTTGGGTTACACCTGGCAATGCTCAGGGGTTACTCCTGGCTCTGCTCTCAGGAATTAGTCCTGGCGGTGCTGGGGGGACCATATGGGATGCCAGGGGATCGAACCCTGGTCGGCTTCGCACAAGGCAAACACTCTACAACTGTACTGTTGCTCTGGCCCCAAAACTTGAGAATTTCAAGTATCTTAGTATCTCAGTTTATGAATCAGTTATGCACTATGTTCACCTGCCCACTGTTTTGCCCTTTCATAGCACCTCACGGAGAGCATCCAACTTCTCCTAGAGTAGCCACAGAGTAAACGGCCCATGACTTCTGATCAGGACGCTAAGGTGGTGGCTGAACCGCAGGGCCAGCGTGTCCAGGAAGGGAAAGGCGGGGCTCATCTGGTGAGTATGCATCTCAGTCAGGAGTTGCTAGCACTTCTTTCTCTTGACCCAAGATTTTGCTTTGAATTTGAAAAATACTAATTCATACTCAGGTTGCACCACTTATTTACAAGTACTTGCCAGCAGAGCCTGACAAGCTACCTGTGTTGTATTCAATATGCCTAAAACAGTAACAATAGACCTCATTCCCATGACCTGAACTAATGGTTTGAGGCTCTTTGTGTTTCTGGAGCGAGCAGATGCCATTGGGCTACACTAGCACGCAACAGGGACGAATGGAGATGTTATTGGTGCAAATTGATGAACAACGGGAAGACAAGTGATACAGGTGATTTACAAGTACTGAATGAATATATGAGTAACTTAGTAGAACTTAGTAGCTCTGGCTGTTCGGTAACAGAAAAACAATGGTACAAATAGGTCTAGGTAGTTAAATTGCTTAGAAAATTCAGTGATTTATTATAATGCTGTATCATTGAAGAATAGGATTTTAATACAATTTTTTTTACTTTAAGATTTCACCATGTTAAGCAGTAGTCAGAATTTCAAATATTCAAGAATCTATTTTGCTGATTTTCTTGATTTCTGATTACATCACATGAATTTGTCACAGAATGTACTTTCCTTATTGTTTTTTTTCTTAATTACTATGCTTTGAAACATGTTTCTTAACATTGTAGTGATGTTGCATGTTTTTAATTTTACAGATGAATGGTCCCATATCTCAGACTACTTCTCAGACAAATTCCATTCCAGCTTTGAGTCAGGTAATTGATTTTAATATTAACCACAAAAAACCATAAACAAATAATAACCACAGCCAGACTCAAATATTGATTATGAAAAGTTAAAACTTTTTTTTTTAAAGGGGCTGGGTGTGGTGTGTTGGGGGGTCGGGGGTTCCTAAAAGGGGGCTGCGTGTGTCAGTGGGGTTTAGTCATGGCAATACCACAATGCCTTTCCTCTTTCTTAGTTTGGGTGCACCACGTGTGGTCATTTATTCATGTACTTGTTTGAAGCAAGATAGAAACTTGTGCAGGGAGGGAAAGAGAAAAGTGCTTAGGAAAGAGCACAGCTTTCTCCTGAGTGGAAATAGGTAAGCAGAGACACATAGAGTGAAGCAAGTGAGTTATGTGTTCAAGGGAGAAATGGGCTTGAAGAGTAAACCCTATGTGGTAATTCAGTGTCAGCTCTTTGTCACAATATTTTTTATGACTTGCTGGGAATGTTTTGTGTTTCTGTGATTAGCTTTAGATTTGATTGCTTGTATTCTTTGAAGCACAGAATAGAGACCTGCTGCTATGGAGAAGATTGGTTTCACAGTTTAGTTGTGTTTAATGAAGGGTAAGAACCTGGTGATCCATTGGTTTTCAGTTCTCCTTTACATCATTGTGTGTGTGTATGTAAGGTTCATCTGGAGTCACTCCAAATTTAAATTGGTAGTCTTCGCGATAACTGAAGTGACAGTACAGTGGGTAGGGCTCTCGTCTGCACAGGGTCAACTGAATTTCCACATCCCTTATCACTCTCTGGATAGGCCAGTAGTGATCCCTGAGCTCAGAGCCCGGAATAGACCTTGAGCACCACCAGGTGTGGCCTAAAAATAAACAAAAAGGAGTAAACCGTATGTATTCCCCCGGAGTTATAAGCAATTCATAGAAAAATTCAAGGAGTGCATATGTTGCCCTCATATCTGTTAGGGTACCCTGGGCGCCCGACAAAATCCAGGAGCAGGGTCAGGGGATTCCCTTCTGCCCCAGGGGAGTAGTGGCTGGCAGAGGGAGAAAGACAGGAGAATCCAGCAAAGTTTCAAAAGGCTTTACTCTCACAGGTTCTGTTATACAATCCAACAATAGGGAAACCCCAGACTTAGGTTCCTAGCTGGGCCCCGGCCACATGTAGGTTTAGAATCCTAGACCAAGATGGCCGCCACCACGTGTTAGGCCCAACAGGAAAGAAAACAGAGGAGAGCAGAGGGAGAAGGCCAAAAGGCAAAAGAACAAAGATGTGAAATAAAGCAGGCTACAGCTTTTATATCTTTTCAATTCAGACAACTCACACCAAAGGGAAGCAGTTGGGGTCAATCAGGTAACTTCTCCCAGGACTTCAGCTAGATCCATTGAAATATTAATGCTGCCCAGCCAAGATCTGCCCTGGAAGTGCCCCTGCAGGGTAGAGTGGAGGAGGGGCATTGAGATGAACTGTATCTCAGAATACAATGGCATGCATCTGTACCAATGGATATTCTACAGCCAAGTATATATTTCTCCAAGCCTTCACAAGATTCTCGTCTTCATAGTTGTTTTGTATATTAGCCTTTAGACTTATTAGAGAGCCATGTGTGCTTGCTTGGAGGCAAATGGCATTTCTTTTCTTTTCTTTTATTTCTTTCTTTTTTTTTTCTTTCTTTATTTTTTGCTTTTTTGGGTCACACCTGGCGGTGCTGAGGGGTTACTCCTGGCTCTGCACTCAGGAATTACTCCTGGCTGTGCTCAGGGGACCATATGGGATGCCGGGGATCAAACCTCGGCCAGCCGCGTGCAAGGCAAACACCCTACCTACTGGATTATCGCTCTGGCCACAGCATTTCTCTCTGGTCTAATTAAGAGATCCAATGTGGCAAGGTAAATATACTGTAAGATCTTATCTGGTCCCACGATGATTGTGGTAGCATGAGAGAAAATATTTATACCAGCTAACAGTACACTCCGCAGATTAATCCAGTCTCTAGCCTGTCTTGTCAGAAACCCAGCCTACAAGGACCCACCACGCAGAGACCCGCCCTTCAGAGGAGAGTATTTCAAGCACAGGAATGCTTGAGCCTAAGACACAGGTACACCCGGCAGAGCAGAAACCAGCTTTCCCTGCGCGGGCGCTCATTTTACCTCCAAATTACCGTAAATATTCAACCCACCCCTCTGAGAGAGCCCCACAAAGTAATGAGAATATAGTGCCCTCATGGCAGATCCTGGCAAGCTGTCCGATGCATGTTCAATATGCCAAATCCAATAACAGAAATGTTTATTTTCCTGACCCCGAAAGAGCCCTTAATACGGCAGCAGTAAGAAAGGTGAACATGCAGTGCCTGATAAAATTACATGGCCATCCTAGGCTGCCAAAACGAAGAAGGACTAAAATGACTGTCTGTACTTTCAATGAATGTACACTGGCATCGGAAGCATATATTGAGGATCTGATGCTGCAAGCAAAAAAGATCAAGTACGACATCATTGGTCTGACTGAGACGAGGAGGCGTCAGTTGCATCATGCTGTATTTGACACCGGAGAAGAATTGTTCCTGGAACATGCGACCGAAAGAGGCATCGGTGGCGTTGGTGTCCTTGTCAACACGAACATTGCCGTCAACATTGATTCATTTGAATGCCTAACAAACAGAATAGGACGATTACACTTGAAGAGATGTGGCCCACTGCCAGCAATTTCTATCTTCATTGTCTACGCACCAACATCCACATACAAAGGAGATGAAATTGAGAAATTCTACGTGGAATTGGAGGAGTTCTATAAAAAGATCACACCTTCTACAAGATCATAGTCGGTGATTTTAATGCCAAGATAGGACCGAGAAGATCGGCTGAAGAACTCCACATCGGGACCCCTGGCCTAGAATGGAACAAACAGGGTGAGAGACTATCTGAGTTCATCATGTCCACCAAGACCAGACATGGGAATCTCCTGGCGGACAGTTCCACAATGAAATTGATCACATCATCTTCAATCGACGGTTTTGTCTGACCGATGTAGCTGTTGTCCCCAAATTCCAAACAGGATCGGACCACCGTTTCCTTCGTGCAAAATTCTACTTCCCGCAACGGGGAGGAAGGCTGCAAAGTTTAAGAAGAGAACTCTCAGAACGACCACCAACTGGGAACTCTTTGGCACCATTGCAACAACATGGGAAGATACCATCATTGGCGACATCGATGAAGAATACAACCGACTGGTTCAGCACCTCCATGATTGTGCGAAGAATGCCGAGAGAGAGAAAGACACAAAAGGGCGCCTGTCTTCAGAAACTCTCGACTCATTCGCCAACGTGGCAAGGTGCGAGCCTCAGGAGACCAAATGCAGACGTCCAAGCTTGCTAAACAGTGCAGAGAAGCGATAAAAGACCTCAAAGACAGAAGAGCAGAAATACTGGAAGATGCAGCAGAAGCCGGGAAAAGCATTCGCACTGCCCGCCTGTCCTTCGCCAACTATAAGACCAAGATGACTGCCCTCCGACACCCTGATGGATCTATCACATCTTCCAGAAAGGCAATGGAGAAGATTATCCAGGACTTCTACTCAAATCTCTTTGATAGCCACATCCACCTGCCCACATACCAAATTCCACAGGATGGATATGTCATTGCCAACGTTCTCCCTTCTGAAATCCAACATGCCATTTCGTTGGTAAAGAAGGGAACAGCACCAGGCCCAGACAAAGTCAGACCCGAACACCTGAAGAATCTGCCGTCGGTACTCATCAATACACTAGCTCGGCTCTTCACACGCTACCTGTCCGAATGCAAGGTGCCCTCCCAATGGAAAACCAGCAGGACACTTCTACTGTTCAAGAAGGGAGACATTCACGACATCGGCAACTATCGCCCCATCTGCCTGTTGTCTGTCATCTACAAGCTGTTTACACGAGTCATCCTGAACAGGATTAGCAGAACACTAGATGAAGGACAACCATGCGAGCAAGCAGGCTTCGGGAAAGGATTCAGCACAATCAACCATATCCACACAGTAACCAAGCTCATTGAGGTTTGTAGGGAGTACAAGATGCCGCTCTGTCTCACATTCATTGATTTACAGAAAGCCTTTGATTCTGTGGAGACTGAAGCATTCATCGAAGCCCTAGTCAAACAGGGTGTTCAAACCCAATACATCAAGATCCTTCGTGAGCTGTATTACGGATTCACCACCAGGATCTCACCATTCTACAAAGAAGTGATTATTAATGTGAAAAGAGGGGTTCGACAGGGTGATACCATTTCACCAAAACTCTTCAGTGCCACCCTCGAGAACATCATGCAACAATTAGAATGGGAAGGAATGGGAGTGAAGATAGATGGTCGGCAACTACACCACTTGGTTCTAATAACACCAAACATTAGCCAAGTGGCACAAATGCTGGCTGACTTTGACCGAGAATGTGGAAAGGTAGGTCTACAGCTGAATCTGAAGAAAACTATGTTCATGAAGAATGAACTAGTTCCAGAGGCCCCATTCACTCTCAATGGAACAAACATCTCTGAATGCAGCAGTTATGTACCTAGGTCGAGAAATCAACATGAAGAACGACCTAAAACCTGAGCTGCGCAGGAGGAAGAGAGCGGCATGGAATGCCTTCAAAGGCATCGAAGAAATAGCTAAAAGGACAAAGAACCTCCGGCTCCGGGTACATCTCTTTAACTCCACCATTCTCCCTGTATTAACATACGCCTCAGAGACCTGGGCCCTATGAAAGCAGGATGAGAATGCTATTCAGGTCTCCCAGAGAGGAATCGAAAGAGCTATGCTTGGAATATCACGCCTCACTCAAGTGAGAGAAGGAATCGGAGTTCTGACCTCCGTTGCTATTCCAGAATCAGGGACGCTGTTTCCTTTGCCAAGGCATCGAAAATCAGATGGGCTGGACATGTAATGCGATTTTGAGACAACCGCTGGACTAGAGCCATTACCGACTGGATCCCACGGGATGTCAAAGATCACGTGGCCGCCCACCTACAAGATGGTCAGACGTCCTTGTACCCCGAAGGAAAGGTTTGAGGCTCTTCATATTCCTGAATCAACCAGATACCATTGGGCTACATTGGCACGTGATAGGGTCCAATGGAAATGTTAGTGTCACCCGCTCGAGCAAATCGATGAATAACGGGATTTAAGTGATCAAGTGATCAAGTGATCAACAGTAGACTACATGGTAAGATATACTGCCACATATCAAACTGTTTTCCGCCCCCTGTCTACAAAGTAACCTGCAGGAGGCAACTCCAAGCAAGATGCAGAGGCTCTGGGCAACAGTGTACTGCAACATTATCCCTTTTTGAGATGTGGACTTTCATGCTTTCATATCTAATGGTGGAATGTGCCCTGGGGCTTTCTCTCCATTTTGAGAAGCCTGAGGTTTGAGTGCCTTATTCATTCTCTCTCTAAACAAACAAGCAAACAAACACAAAACCTCCCTCCTCTGTTGGGGATCAGCGGGGTTCCCAATGGATATTGGGGTTCGGCAGGGTCTCCTGGCTTGTTTGGTTCTGACTGAGACCCTCTCTCCTCCCCCCCACCCCCATGGACAAAGGAACAGAAAGACAGGCTCCTTGGTAGTTTAACACAGCTCTGCACTTTATTCAAGTCAAGTGCCCTCTTTAAATTCTCCCACAAGGTTGGGAGTTTGACTGCAAACCAGTGGGAAGGTGTAAAAAGTCCCTGGGGGTGGGGTGGGGAATCTTATCAAAGGACTTCCCCCTCCCATAGGTAGAATGCTGCCTTGGGCCTGTAGACCTGCCCTGGACAGAGGCAGACTTTTCCTTTGCAGGTATAACATTTATTTCTCTGTTGTTCTCGTCATTTTGAGATACACAGCAAGAGATACATTCATGAAGGTTGTCGTTTCCTGCGCTATCTTGCTATATATTCCAGACTACACAGGCCAGGTTCATTTTATCCTAACCCCAAACATTTGCAAATCAGTTGCTTACCTCTGGGTCGGGACAGAGTTTGTTATATGACTTTGCTCTTAGCTTATTTTCCTGCTTATGACCCTCCAGGTTAGCTTACTCATGCCTTGTCTGAGCCCATCCTAGTCCTGGGATGGGATGCTTCTATTGGGGTGAAAGAAACTAGAATCAATTTAAGGGCAACCGAGGCTTTGAGTTAGGAAATATGACAGATGTCCAGGAGTGAATATTTCAGAGTTAATTAACTCCTATATCACAAATGCATAACCTTAACTGCTTCCTGTGTCTATATGAAAGGCTTTTTTTTTTTTTTTTTTGGGGTCACACCCAGCAATGCTCATGGGTTACTCCTGGCTCTTCGCTCAGGAATTATCCTGGCAGTGCTGGGGAACCATATGGGATGCAGGGGATAGGACCCAGGTCGGTCGCATGCAAGGCAAATGCCCTCCCCTCTGTGGTGTCACTCCAGCCTCTATATGAAAGGCTTTGCTCTAATAAAAATATGCAATGGGCAATGAGGAAAGAGAAAAACATTTTACTTACAATACAAAACCCAGGGCTTTCCAGCAGTAGGGTGTTTGCCTTGCATGCGGCCTGCCTGTGCCGGCCTGGGTTCGATCCCGGCATCCCATATGGTCCCCGAGCACCGCCAGGGAGTAATTCCTGAGTGCAGAGCCAGGAGTAACCCCTGAGCGTCGCGGGGTATGACCAAAAAGGGAAAAAAAAAAACAGGGCTTTGAACAAAGGGTAATCCAACACTCCTCAAATTATTATATGTCTTTATTATTATTGTTTTATTGTCTGTATAACTTTTTTTTTTTTTTTGCTTTTTTTGGGTCACTCCGGCGATGCTCAGGGGTTACTCCTGGCTCTGCACTCAGGAATTACTCCTGGTGGTGCTCAGGGGACCATATGGGATGCCGCGGATCAAACCCAGGTCGGCTGCACACAAGGCAAATGCTCTACCTGCTGGACTATCACTCCGGCCCCATTGTCTATATAACTTTTCTGATGTTATCATCATCATCATCATCATCATCATCATCATATAAGCTGCGCTCATGAGTTTACTCCCTTGTGGGGGGGGGTGGGGGTAACCTAATCAGCAGTTTGCCTTTCTTACTTAATGAACTCTCCAGCCCAGCAATAGTCTAGCGGGTAGAGCGTTTGCCTTGTGCTCAGCCAACCCGGGTTCGATCCCCGGCATCCCCTGTGGTCCCCAGCACCACCAGGAGTAATTCCTGAGTGCAGAGCCAGGAGTAACCCCTGAGCATCACTGGGTATGACACCCCAAAAAAAAAAAAAGCAAAAAAAAAAAACCTCTAGCCCTTAGTTTACATTTATTTGGTTTGTTTGTTATTTTGTTTCGGGGACACATTTGGCTATGCTCCGGGCTTATTCCTTGATCTGGGTTGTGTTTAGGAATGATTCCTGGCAGGATTCTGGGGTCTCTGTGCGATGATGGGAATTAAATCTGGGTTGGCTGGATGCAAGGCTCATAGTGCGCTACCCTGCCTCTGACCCTAGTTTACATGGTTTTTAATTACAAATTTTTTTTTTTGTTACATTTGGCTGTGCTCAGGGATCACACCTGGTCGAATTGGGGGACTATATGAGGTGCTGGGGAAGTGAACCTGGATCTGCCATGTGCAAAGCTTACCCACTGTCTCTGGCCCCTCTCTGCATTTTTTTTTTCTTTTTGGGTCACACCTGGTGATGCTCATGGGTTACTCCTAGCTATGCACTCAGGAATTACTCCTGGCGGTGCTCGGGGGACATTATGGGATGCTGGGGGTCGAACCTGGGCCGGCACAGTCCGCCAAGCAAGGCAAGCGCCTTACCCGCTGGGCTATTGCTCCAGCCCCCTCTCTGCATTTTTTTAAATGATTTTTTTTTTAAATTTTTTGGATCCTGCAGTGCTTGGGATATGCTCTCTGCAGTGTTTGGGGGGGGGCAGGCCAGAACATGCTGAGTTTGCTAGTTTGCTTTGAATATTTTGTGGTAAGAGATAAGACATGAATTATTTAGAAAGTCACTGAGATACTTGAATGAGTATCTGACTTCATTTGTAGGGAGGATGGTCTACTCGAGTGTTACTTGCAGAACATTTGTCATTTTGGTTTTTTTTTCCTTCTTTTCTGTTCTTTTTCTGGGTTTCTCCTGGCTCTATAATCAGGTAAATTTTACTCTCTGGTGGTGCTTGGGGAACCATATGAATCGAACCCAGCCGGGTTGGCCACGCACAAGGCAAATGCCTACCCAATGTACTATCGCTCTGACCTCCAGAATTTATATATTTTTTCCCTTTTTGAGTCACACCCAGCAATACTCAGGGGTTACTTCTGACTCTGGACTCAGGAACTACCAGGAATTACTCCTGGTAGTTCTTGGGAGGACCATATGGGATGCCAGGGATCGAACCTGGGTCGGCCACATGCAAGGCAAATGTCCTACCCACTGTGCTATAGCTCCGGCCCCAGAATTCTATAATTTTTGAGGGTCAGCTTTTCAGAACTGAGTGCACAAGGCAACTTCTTTTCCAGCCTAGACTGTATTCCCCTGGCAGGTTCTTTCTGACACTAGGTGTTTTGAAAGGTGGCTAGAACATTTACCAAATTTGCAAGGAATATTTTTGTTTACTTGTTTTTGTCTTTTCTCAAAAAGTCCTGGTGATGCTCATTACACCTGGTGATGCTCAGGGGTTACCCCTTGCTCTGCACTCAGAAATTCATCCTGATGATGCTCTGGGAACCAGACAGGATGACGGAAGTTATACCTGGGCGGCTTCGTGCAAGGCAAATGACCTTTGTGCTGTACTGTTGCTCCGGCTCCTAGTTTTGCAATGATAATTGCTGGTAGGTACTGTGAGATCATCAGACTCACCATGTGAGTGTCTGCTAAAACCTTTTCCAACAAACTTAAGCATCTTCATAGAAAGTAGAGGACAGACATTTGCATGTAGTTGTCATGATTGTTGGATGACAGGCTTAGCTAGTTTGGGAGCTTTGCTGTTTTACCCACTCACAGCTTAATCTACTTAATGTTCTTAAACCAAGGTTCATTCTAATGAGACCTCTCTTCTATGTAAGCACTGATGGAGGGTGTGGCAGTTACAGAAGTCACTTTGAGAATAACTTCTGACTTTACATCTACTAAGACTTCTTTTTTTTTTTTTTTTTTTGATTTTGGGTCACCCTGGCAATGCTCAGGGGTTACTCCTGGCTCTGCACTCAGGAATTACTCCTGGCGGTGCTCAGGGGACCATATGGGATGCCTGGGATTGAACCCAGTAAAACACTGGAGAAAGAGAGAGAGGGGCTTGGTATAAAGTAGTAATACATCTTAATGTCATGGGCTTCATGTAATCTAGATGGTACCCACAAGGTCCTTCTTATTTATTACCTGCACCGGGGTGATTCTGGGTATCTTGTCCTCTGTATACTGAAAAGGTCACACTCGGCCTGCTTGAGAACAAACTAGTATGATCCTTCCTATAATCTTCCTATAGTCTCAACGTAGCCAGGTGGTAGTCTCCTGGTAAATTCTAACTGTCCCATGCTAGCTGCAGTGGATATAAAGAGGAGCTGTGCCCAATCTAGAAAACATAGAAGTCTTGGGGGCCGAGCGATAGTCCAGCGGGGAGGGTGTTTGCCTTGCGGTCAACCTGGGTTCAATCCCAGGCATCCCAGGAGACTACCACCTGGCTACATTGAGACTATAGGAAGATTATAGGAAGGATCATACTAGTTTGCTCTCAAGCAGTGTGACCTTTTCAGTATACAGAGAACAAGATACCCAAAATCACCCCGGTGCAGGTAATAAATAAGAAGGACCTTGTGGGTACCATCTAGATTACATGAAGCCCATGAAATTAAGATGTATTACTACTTTATACCAACACCCTCTCTCTCTTTCTCCAGTGTTTTACATGAGAGATAAAAAAGGGTTTAATCCTTTGTTTATATCTATAATATGGTGTGGCACCACCCTTCTACACTCTGTTTAGGGTTCTTTGTTGACAGGACCCTCCCTGTCACAGATAGGATTACTTTGGTGTATATAAGGGGACTGACTTGAGGCCATCCCCCCCTTTTTCCTGCTCCTTCTTTTGGGTAGAACTCCTCTCAGGTGAGATCCTCTCTCTTTGGTGGGAGACTTGGGCTCTCTTGTATGGTCTAAGTTCTGACCAGAGCTAGAGTTCTTTCATTATATTGGAGTGCGCTCGTAGAGCTTTTGTACTATTAAAAGCCTTTTTTGGAACTGCGCCGGGACTTTTCAGATGAGTTTTCATCTGTTCTCCCGGTGGCCTCGGAGGTAGAAGAGAACTTCTGTCCTGGTACTGTTGGGGTTTCCAGCGGCTCCCTGACAACTGATGTGTAGATACTTCCTTTTTTCCCACTTCGCATGATTTCATCTGTAATGAATCATCTATATCACATTTCCTTAACTTGCTGTGCTTTCTCTCTGTTGATTGGTCATCATTTCCTAGCCACTCAGTTCAGGTGTGTTGACTTATTTTTCTTCTCCTGCAGACTTTTCTGACTGGTGGTGTTTGTTTGTGGCACGTTCCTTAACCTAAGTGTTGTTTGTGATCACTCACCGAGTCTGGTTACTTGGTGCTCTGCTGTGGATTTGATTAGTGAGTGTGCCAGAAGTCTGATTTAGGAAACTGTTAGGTTTGGTTCTCCTAAGAAATATACAGTGTTAATAGGACAATCCCCAGGGTGATTACCAGATAAATGTCTAAGAAGTTTCAGGATACACTTGCATTCATCAGTGGTAATTATCAGCTTTGCTTATGATATAGTTTCCCCACCTTCTGTAGAAATTTTCTTTTTTTTTTTATTTCTTTTTTTTTTTGTTGTTGTTTTTGGGTCACACCCAACAATGCTCAGAGGTTACTCCTGGCTCTGCACTCAGGAATTACTCCTGGCATTGCTGGGGGGACCATATGGGATGCCAGGGACCGAACCCAGGTCGGCCGCATGCAAGGTAAATGCCCTAACTGCTGGACTATCGCTCTGGCCCCTATTTTGTTTTTCTTTTAATAAACAGAACCCCGACTCTGATGATCCCATTTTAATGATAAAACATTGCAGAACCAGGAGTAACCTCTGAGCATTGCTGATGTGACCAGAAAAAGTGAAGGGGGAAAACAAAGCTTTGTAAACAGAATGACTCAATGTATTCCATGGTTCTCAGTCTAGGTAGGTCTCCTGACAGTGGACCACATCTGTAAATTAATCACTACTTAGAAAGTAATTCCTGGCTCTTGGCTCTGAAAAAACTACAGAAACCAAAACTAGAGTTCTGGACTCACAAGGAGTAAATACTATCTGCTAATGAGCATGAGTGACCCTCAATGGGAAAAGGAAATATGCTCAAATTGTCTCATGGAGATATGTACACTGAGTCAGTTAACAAAGAATCATTCAACTGTATGCTTTAGGATCTCTCTCTTTTTTTTTTTGCTTTTTTGGGTCACACCCGGCAATGCTCAGGAGTTTCTCCTGGCTCTGCACTCAGGAATTACTCCTGGCGGTACTTGGGGGACCATATGGGATGCTGAGGATCGAATCTGGGTCGCCTGCGTGCAAGGCAAACACTACCCGCTGGACTACTGCTCGGGCACCTTTAAAGCTTATTTTTAATTTATTTTATTTTATTGAAGTACTGTGCTATGGACCATTACAAAACTTTATGATTGAAATTCAGCCATTTAAAGCATACAGTTGAGGGGCCAGAGTGATAGTCCAGGGGGTAGGGCGTTTGCCTTGCATGTGGCAGGCCTGTGCCGGCCTGGGTTGGATCCCTAGCATCCCATATGGTCCCCGAGTACCGCCAGGAGTAATTCCTGAGTGCAGAGTCAGGAGAAACTCCTGAGCATTGCCGGGTGTGACCCAAAAAGCAAAAAAAAAAAGAGAGAGATCCTAAAACATACAGTTGAATGATTCTTTGTTAATTGACTTCAGTGTACATATTTCCATGAGATGATTTGAGCATATTTTCTTTTCCCATTGAGGGTCACTCATGCTCATTAGCAGATAGTATTCACTCCCTTGTGAGTCCAGAACTCTAGTTTTGGTTTCTGTAGTTTTTTCAGTGTCCTGTTCACTTTTAGCTAGCTTGGGACTTTGTATTGAATGGGCAAATAGATCAGCGCTTAATGAAATTGAACCTCTGTTCAGTGAGCCGAGCCCTGATGCCAACGACCACCAAGCTAATGTCGCAGGACCAGGTTCCAGGGAGAGAGACATGCTACAAGTCATCTCCATGCAACACACCAATTCAAGTGGACCTTAGATACAGGACCATATGCTTGAGGGGGCTTTTTTTATGGCGACCATGTTTTATGTTGGTAATTGAATTGGGATCAGCTGCATGCAAGGCAAGCACCATACCCCTGTACTATCCCCATGTCCCTAATTTATAAATGAGGAAACTGAAACCTTGAAAGTCTTAAAATAAACTTCTGCAGTAAAATTCACCTAGAAAGTGACTGAGCCAGAATTTGAATCCAAGCAGTCTAGTTTCAGAATCCAAACTCAGAGATTCAATACTTCCTCTTTGACATCTGTTATTTTATTTAAATAAAATAAACAGCTCTTTCACGGCAGAGCCTGGCAAGCTACCCGTGTTGTATTTGATATGCCAAATACCAGTAACAATTATAGACCTCATTCCGAATGGATTGAGGCTCTTTATGTTCCTGGAGCAAGCAGATGCCCTTGGGTTCTACTAGCATGAGACAGGACATATGGAGATGTTACTGGGGCCCGCTCGAGCAAATCGATGATGAACGGGAAGACAGTAGTGATACAGTGATTTTATTTAAAAGAGAAACAAAAAAAATAATAAAAAGAGAAACAAGTAGAAAATAATATGGGGGGTGGGGGAGGCGGCACACTGTTCTTTTCAGCCAGTTGGCAACTATTTGCATCTGAGTAGTTTGTTGAAATAAATTTTGATAAAGCTGGAAGATTTGAGGTGGAATAGCAAACAAGCGTATTTTAGAAATGTTAGTTTGATCTCAGGAGGGGTGTGAGTTTTGGCAAGAATTGAAGTAGAGAAGCCGAATTAAACAAGGATTCTATCCTTAGGGTGAGAGTGATAGTAACATCAAGGGGAGGTTGGTGTCCTTCAGATTTATTCTGGACAGGTGGGTTTGGCATGCCAGTTTGGAGTGGGGGAAGCAAGGAGGGATGTGCAATTAATTGATTGATGATGTTTTTATTCCAAGATGGAGAAACCAAGTTGTCAAGGTTTGTTGGGGGAAAAAGAACTCCCCTTTCCCTCCCTTGGTTGTTGTTAGTGTCTGTGGGGCTGCATTTACTCAGTTGTCACCTACCTGGCAGAGGTGGGAGGTGACATTCTGCCTGCACTGCTTGCTCTTAGGTTTTTTGTTTGTTTTCTTTCTGGGTCACACCGGTATGCTCAAGAGTTATTCCTTGCTGTTCGCTCAGGAATTACTCCTGGGTGGAGCTCGGGGACCATATGGGATACCTGGGTCGGCCACATGAAAGGCAAACACCCTCCCCCTCTGTGCTATCGCTCTAGCCCCCTCACAATATTTTTGTGGGGCCACTACTGTCTGTGCTCAAAGCTGACTTCTGGCTCTGTCCCCAGGAATTATGCCTGGTAGGGCTCAGACACCCTATGTATGGGGTTCCAGGGATCCAACCCAGTTCGACTGGTAAGGCAAGTGCGCTTCCCGCTGTACTATCTCTGGCCCCAGATGCAGTTTTTAGTTGTGTTGCTTCCTGCAGGTTGCACACTTCAGTTCGACTCCCCACAAATACGTCAGTAAGTATCTAATGGGTAGGAGATCGCATTTTGTTCTGTATCTCACAGAGTTGTCCCTGAATACCAGCAGCTGTTATCTCTGAAAGGCAGAGAACCAGATACATTGGTAATAGCTAGTTAAAATCTTAGAGAGCAAATTCTTGTTCTTCCCTTGTGAGAATAGGCCGGCTGTCTTCTATAGTTGCCACCATGTCATGAAATATTATTCAGACAGAGCTTAGACATAGTCGCACACCTTAAATTTGAACTTCCTTCTTCAAGCCACAGTGATCATTTTCTCTTTTGGGAGTAAGAAAGGATTTTGTTATTGGCTTTTCTGAGATTTTGGTTTCTGTTTGCTGTTGCAGTTTGGGGCCTGGACTGATGGCTGTTGGACAGGCCTCTTGTCGTTAGAATTTTGTGTCTGAGTGGCAGGCACATGTGACTACTGTGAGGGGCTATTTTTGACACTGGGTGTCGGCTTCTCAGAGACCAGAGGAAGTTAGTGTGAGATGCACTTGCACAGACCCAGAGCAACAAACGCTGTTGGTGAGAGTTTGAATTTCTCAACATGGGCTGTTGCTTTAATAAAGATTTAAGTAGGGACAACAGTGAAAAAATTGTCCTGTTAGAAAAATTTGTGGAGAAGAAGGAACCGGAGAATAAGATAAGTAAAACTTTGTCTTTGTTATTCAATGCCCTTGAAGGTGAGGAGCTTCACAGTGTTGGCCACAGAGCTGGCAGGGTTGCTGGAGCTCAGCCGTGCTTGGGGGGTTTCTGTGCAGTCTGGGCACACCCGGGGTCAAAGGCCCACCCACTCTCCTGACTCCTCAGTTCCTACATTCTCAGCTAGATCGGACAACTGGGATGGGCCTGTCCAGAGCTCAGGCAGTGTTGCTGTGGAAAAGAGTTGCGGCTGTGATACTTTTTTGTCGGAGTACTGGTAGTTCACGGACTTTCTCTGAAGATGATGGGGTTCTTTCACTTGTCCCTAAGCCTCTAGACTGGGACTTGCAGGAAGTCGCTCTTGTGGGGAGACAGTTCTATCCCTCCACTTGGCCCAGCCTTATTCCAGGGGAAAATCCAGCAGAAAGGAGTCAGACCAGTAGTCAGGATGAATCTGACCTTCCAGAGCCATCTGCCAAGGAGGTGGAGGCGAAAACCGTGTGTGTGTTCATCTCACATCAGGTCAGAATTCTGGAGAGAGCGGATTTTACAGTATCTGTGTTGTGGATTCCTCTTTCCTAGATGCAGAGGAGCTGTCTGGGTGCCTGTGTGTGGCAGCTGCAGCGCCAGAGTGTTGCTCAGCTGTCCCTTTTGGGGGGGCCTCCCAAGGGTGCCTGTCTGCTGACTTGCCCTCCCAAGGCCCAAGGCAGTTGGAATGCCTGTTGTGCATGCCAAATGAAATGAAGGAAGTTAAGAATGAGAAAAACTCAACTTTTGACCCACAGCGACCTGCCCTGTCGAGTACACATTGGTGATATACAGGCAGAGTCTTACAGTGGTTTCAGTAAAGACTGCATGGAAAGTCATGCATTACATTACACTTGCATCCACCCTGAGTCAAACATGAACACCGTCTCTGACTCACTCACACGTGTCTGTGCCGTTCTTGGAGACCAGGGGTGTTCAGGGCGGCTCATTCCCGGGGGTGACTCATGTGCTCACCTAACTAACAACGCTGCCGGTGCTGAGAGAGACCGTGAGTCTGGGGCTGGAGTGGTTATTGTGGGCCAGACTCTACATTCTGAAAGCGAAGGTGAAAATTACTGCACAGTGCACCTCAGAGACAGTGATGGCTTCCTCTTAGATGTCAGCAGATTGGACAGTAATCTTGTTTCTGTAAGTCCAGCTGGAATTCATTCAGATTTGAAAAGATGTGCCACTCCAGAGGGCTTGGGCGAAGCGTGTCTTCCCATTCTGACTGACTTTCAGGCAGCAGCCCCTCAGAAGCGTCATCTTGATCCTGGACCCAAATCCCTCATGGGGCCTAGGGTGACTGAGAGCCTGCGCCCTAGACAGGGTGGCGACTTGCCTGCCGGAACCCCCCCCACCTGACAGATGAGGTGTTGTCTTTGCAGGCTGCAGGTAACATGGGTGCTGGTAAGAGGGTCTCTGCATGGACACCCTCTCGTGTGGGGGCTGACAGGACATGGGCACAGTTATGTACAGGAATGCCTGCAGAGCAAGACACTGACACAGAGGGGCTGTTGCCAAGAACAGATTCCCCAGAGCTTACAAATTCCAAGCAAGGACTCCCGAATGGCGGTTTGTGGATGGCTTCAGATATCCTCAGAGTCACTTTATTTCCTCCATACTTTTGGTTACCTGCCTAGAAGAGCAAAAATGTGAAACTGGCCTGAACTCTAAGGCAGACGATGAAGTGTATTTCCAGAGATTATTAGTAAATGACCTGCACAGGTTAGAAAATTCTGAAAAAGAATCTGTCAGGGTGCATCCGCGAGAGCAGGTGGATACGACTTAGAAGATGTTTGGACAGATTCTAGAACTACCGTGGACTGGAAAACAAATGCTCAGAATTGCAGCGCACTGCCCAGGCAGGAGTCACTGGCCCAGGCAGTGATTTCTCTTACTACAACTAACTCAGATTTGGAAGCAGATCAGATGAAGAGAATTGAAGTTCATATAGTGGATGACTATGGCTCTGAGGAACTGGACCTGGAGCCACTTGTTAGTCAGAGGGAGGATTCATGTGCATGGGAGGACAAATCTGATAGCAGTGGAGAAAATTCTGTAACAACACATATTTCCTTGGAGTCACCTGGAGAAGTTTCTGCTGCATCAGAAGTGAGTGTACTCCAAGTAGCAGATCCAGGAGAAGACATGGAGACACACAGTCAGGGCACTCGCATAGTGGACTCCAAGGGCCCCTGTGGATCAAGCAGGGACCTGCTTCCTTCTAGAGAGAGAAATTCCATGCCTGCAGTTGCAGCAGCCACCTTCAATGCAGAAGTGGATTTTGTGGAGAGTCCCAAGGTAGCTTTTGGAAAAACAGGATTTCGTGACACCTCTGAGGAGCAGTCCTGCTTGGTTTTAGTTGGCCCTGCAAGAGCTACTCCTCCCAGCAACCCCACCTGGGCCCCATCCTCCCAGGGAATGGTAAAGAGATAGTTGTGCCAAGTGGCGAGGACTGTGTGGTAGCCCTCCCAGAGGGTGGGCATAGATCTGACTCACGGAGATTTCCAAAGGAGTGTTACTCCCAGTTTTTGGATGAACTTTGCAGTTACACGAGGGGAGAGTTGGCAAGCCAGGTAGTTTCTGAAGGCCTGGCATCTGGTTGTGTGTGTCCAGTGGGCTGTGCGTGGACAGAGGCTGCAGGGGGAGGAGCATTAGGAAGAGAGAGCACATGTGGGGAGAATTCACACATGGAGATACAGGACTGGGCAGCACCCTCGCTGTGGATGCAGAAGTGCCCATATCCACCGCCCATGGCAGCAGATGTTACCATTTGGAGCTGGCAAGATATTGGGCAGCTAGTAAGTATGATTTATTTATTTATTTATTTTTTTTTGGCTATGCCTCGTACATAGGCCTTATTCCTGACTCTGTATTCAGTGATCACCCTTGTGGGACATTGGGGATCATAAGGGATGCTGGGGATTGAACTTGGGTCAGCTGTGTGCAAGGGAAACACTCTACCTGCTGTACTATCTCTTCGGCCCCTAGGAAGTGTGCTTTATCAGGTAGTACATATAAGCTCTTGTGCTGTAAGTACTAGATTTTCAGTTGATTGTTGTCTTGTGTGAGGCTTCATACATTATTGGGAGGATTTGAGGTCCATTCCTGGTGATATGTGGCTGACCTGAAGGTTCTGTGCTCAGGCCTAGCAGTGCCATATTGTTGGAAACCCTTCAGTGCTGGAGAGGCACCAGAGCCACACCTGGTAATGTTGGCAACGGAGCTTGGGGACTTTGTGCATAAAAGTCTGCATATAGCCCCCTTTTTTATTTTTTAGAGTCACACCCGAAGATGCTCAAGGGTTACTACTGGCTATGCACTTAGGAATTACTCCTGGTAGTGTTTAGGGGACCATATGGGATCGTAAATGGATCAGCCACTTTCACAGCAAACGCCCTCCCGCTGTGCTATTGCTCTGGCCCCAGTACCACTTTGAACTGTTTATTTTTTTTTTTTTAATTTTATTACACCACTTTTAGACATACAATTGCAAGATGTTCATGCTCGAGTTTTGGTTCTACAGTTTTCCAACACCCATCCCTCCACCTGAACCCATCTCCCATCACCAGTGTCCCCACCTCCCTCCCTCCTCCCGCACCCCAACTACCTGGCGGGTTCTGTATATCTTTTCTCTCCTCAGACAGATGGGTTTTGGGTGTTGGCCCATCACCTCTGGGGTTCCCGGAGGCAGCCAGATGAGACTCGCCCACCACATTAGCGGCCATTTTCGCTGTCTGGATGCTGCAGCACATTAGAGCCCACCTGGGAGGGGATGCTGACCTCAAGACCAAATTAACAGAGCAAAATGAGTTCAACCCCAGGTAGGCAGCTCCCAGAAGTGGGAAACACCGGGGAATTCGTCAGATGGAGCTGGGGTCGCCCCTTCTCCTCTCCATTTTGTCTTGAGCCTGGTAGCCCTGCCCAGGAGCTGCCCTGGGCGACCAGCCATAGCATGCAGAGCCTCAAATGCAGCTGGGGAACTGAAACTTGGCTCTCCCCTAGCTCAGCTGACCAGGAGGACAGATGGGTTTTGGGAGTGGGCCCATTACCTCTGGGGGTCCCGGAAGCAGCTGGATGAGACTTCGCCCACCACATTAGCCGCCATTTTCGCAGTCCACACGCTGACCATGAGGCCCCTAAGTTGTGCAGCCGCTTTGGCCACTGGTCCATCAAATTAGTGGAAACAGTTATGTCCTTTAATGTACTGCATTCTACCATGTGTAGGAAAGGTAGGCGGGAGAAAGTGATAGAGAGGAGAGCAAAGATATACAGAACCCGCCAAGTAGTTGGGGTGCGGGAGGGGGGAGGGATAGAGAGGGAGGTGGGGACATTGGTGATGGGAGATGGGTTTGGGTGGAGGGATGAGTGTTGGAACACTGCAGAACCAAAACTTGAGCATGAGCATATTGTAATTGTATGTCTAAAAGTGGTGTAATAAAATTAAAAAAAAATAGGGGGCGGAGCAATAGCCTAGTGGGTAGGGCGTTTGCCTTGCCGCTGCCGGCCTGTGCCGGCCCCGGGTTCGATTCCCGGCATCCCATATGGTCCCCCGAGCACCGCCAGGAGTAATCCCTGAGTGCAGAGCCAGGACTAACCCCTGAGCATTGCTGGGTGTGACCCAAAAAGCATTGCCGGGTGTGACACAAAAAAGAAAGCAAGCAATAAACAAACAAACAAACAAACATAAATAAATAAACTAAATAAATAAATTCACAAGCAAGAAGCAAGCCAAAAAAAAAAAAAAACTCATCTGTCCTCCTGGGGGCCTCATGGTCAGCTGAGCTATGGGAGAGCCCAGTTCCAGTTCCCCCAGCTGCGTGTGAGGCTCTGCATGCTATGGCTGGTCGCCCCAGGGCAGCTCCTGGGCGGTGCTACCGGGCTCAGACAAAATGGAGAGGAGAAGGGGCGACCCAGCTCCATTTGACGAATTCCCCGTGCTTCCTTCTTCTGGGAGCTGCCTACCTGGGCTCGAACTCTTTTTGCCCTGTTAATCTGATCTTGAGGTCAGTATCCCTCCTGGGCAGGCTCTGATATGCTGCAGCTTCTGGACAGTGAAAATGGCGGCTATAGCCCAGCGGGTAGGGCGTTTGCCTTGCACGCAGCCGGCCTGTGCCGGCCCGGGTTCGATTCCCAGCGTCCCATATGGTCCCCCGAGCACCGCCAGGAGTAATTCCTGAGTGCAGAGCCAGGAGTAACCCCTGAGCATTGCCGGGCATGACCCTAAAAAAGCAAAAAAAAAAAAAAAAAAAAAAAAAAAAAAAAAAAGAAAATGGTGGCTAATGTGGGGGAGTCTCATCCGGCTGCTTCTGAGAACCCCCAGTGGTGATGGCTTATTCTAAGCAACAAGCAGATGTTCAAAGCCTTTTATCAGGCTCTGATAAGTAGTACTATTGCTTAAATTTCTGAATTGGGGAATAAAAATCCAGTTCACATTTGTTCTTCTGAGGAGAGAGCTTGTGAATCATTCCTGCTAACATGAGCCCTGCTCTATAAGTTGCAGCCCCTGTCTGTGGTCAATGTCTGTGTGAGTGAAGGTAGCCCACTTCTATGCCTGTCTTTCCACACGGCTCCTTATTGGAACAGAAAGCATATGACCCATGGAAGGTTGACAGTAGTAGCCCGTCAGGCTGAATGTAGGTGAAGCATGCTTTTGCTTATAGGTAGTCCAGGCTCAATCCTGGGCATGATACGTTTGGTCCTCGGGCAGCCTCAGTAGCAGGCCCTGAACACTGCTAGTTATGACTCCCAGGATAGCAAACAATTTTAAAAAAGCGTAAATCATTAACTGAGGCTGAGGGCTCTTGCCCTTAGTCTGTGGCACCTTAGACCCTAGTGGCACTGTGTCCCTGAAACAGGCAGATGATAGGGCATCTTTCTAGAAATTCTGTGATAAATTCAAGTGTACAACAAGCTTAGAAGTTCATCTTATTCCTAAAGCATGCCTTTTTATTTTTTTATTTTTTTTTACACAAAATAGGATGCATTTATTATTTTATTTCTCATCACAAATTCTGAATGCATTAAAAAAAAATTTGAAATCATATTACTTTAAAATTATAGTTATTAAATTTACTCAATAAGTATATATTGGTTTCGCTATATGTGGGCTCTGTACCACGAGATATCAACACTTTCATAAAGGGTGTTAGGTTTTTTTTTAATTTTTTAATTTTACAATTACAAAGATATACAATTAAAAAGTTATATTTGGGTTTGGCCACACAGGTAGCACACCCTCCGCCACCAGTGATCTCCCACCAACGTCGGTTCCCTCCCCTCCCCCAGCCCTCCTCCATGCAGGTTCCTATTTCTTTCCATTTCTTATCTTTCTTTTCTTCCTCTCAGACCGGTTACGCTCATTAAAGGGTTGTCGTGTTCCCTTGCCTCCACTTAATAAAACATGCCTTTTAGACCTGTACAATTAAAAGGACATACTTGAAGCGGCTGGGGAAGCTGGAACTCGGCTCGCCCCAGGCCCAGCTGACCATGGGGTCCCCGGGAGGACAAATGGGTTTTGGGAGTGGGCCCATCACCTCTGGGGGTCCCGGAAGCAGCTGGATGAGACTCGCCCACCACACTAGCCACCACCTTCGCTGTCTGGACGCTGGGATACTACCTCACAACCAGATTAACAGAGCAAAACCAGTTCCAGCCCAGGTAGGCGGCTCCCAGAAGCGGAATCACTGGGAATTCGTCAGATGGAGTCAGGGGTTGGCCCTTCCCCCCTGCATTTTGTCAAGCCTGGTGGCCCCGACCAGGAGCTGCCCTGGGGCCACCAGCCAAAGCATGAAGAGCCTCACAAGCGGCTGGGGAAGCTGGAACTGGGCTCACCTTGGGCACAGCTGACCATGGGGCCCCGGGAGAACAGATGGGTGTTGGTCCATTAAAATAGTAGAAACATATGTTTTTTGGCCATTCGAATTTCTTCCCTTGCTGAAGTTTCTGTTCATTTCTTCTCCCCCATTTTTTGATGGGGTTGTTTGTTTTCTTCTTGTAAAAGTTCTACCAGTGCCTGATATATCCTGGATATTAACCCCTTATCAGATGGGTATTGGGTGAATATTCTTTCCCATTCTGTGGACTGCTTTTGTATCTTAGTCACTGTTTCTTTTGAGGTGCAGAAGCTTTTTAGTTTCATGTAGTCCCATATGTTTATCTTTTCTTCTAGTTGCTTTGTTAGTGATGTTTCACCTTTGAAGATGCCTTTAGCTTCAATGTCGTTGAGGGTTTTTCCTATATTTTCTTCAATGTACTTTATGGATTCAAGTCTGATATTGAGATCTTTAATCCATTTTGATCTGATTTTTGTGCATGGTGTTAGACACAGGTTTAAATTCATTTCTTTACATGTTGCTGCCCAGTTTTCCCAACACCACTTGTTGAAGAGGCTTTCCTTACTCTATTTTAAACTCTTTGCACCTGATATTTTCATGGGCCAACTTGGTCTTTTTACTGCTCCTGTGCAGTGCAGGGGTGTAGCCTAGGATCATTGATTTTTATTTTGGGGGGCAGTTCCCACACTCTGTTGCTGTGGTCACCTACAACAGTATTTGGGGAATAATGCTGTGCCAGCTATCAACCTGGGGTTCCTGCATGTGTAGTCTACATTCCTACCCTTTGTGTCACCTCTCTGGTTTGTGTCAGTTAGCCCTGACTGAGGCCACACACCTAGTGTGAGCTGTTTTTTGTTAGAAGAGGCCTGGTTTGATCTGAGAAGGCCGTTTCCCCAAAGGCTGGGGCTGGACTGGAGTTATAATATAGCAGGGAGGTGCTTGCCTTGTCTCAGTCAGGGCTGATTGACAGAAACCAAAAGGTAGCACAAGGGGTTGGAGTGCAGACTCTGGTGCCCAGAGCACCGCCAGGTGTGGCCCCCAAACCATAGAACAGTGGTCAGACTGGAGACATGCATAGATGCTGAGGAGGGAGAGGGAGAATAGTCTCTGCTCTTGAACCTTTGTCTTCAGAGAGGCCAGTAGGAGCAGATGGGTGAGAGAGAAACCCTGCAGAGCAGAGGGCACCGTAGAATGCAGAAGGTGCAGGGGAGTGGTCTTTGGGCCACACCCAACAGTGTTCAGGGATGGCTCGTTCCTTGCTCTTTCCTTCCTTTTTTTTGGCCCTAAAAACAGCTTTCTTTTGCTTTTTTTTTTTTTCAGTGTCATTCATTTTTTAAAAAATTTTTTTTTTTTTTTTACAATTACAAAGATATACAATTAAAAAGTTCATATTTGGGGGCCAGAGCGATAGCCCAGAGGGTGGGGCGTTTGCCTTGCACGCGGCGGCCTGTGCTGGCCTGGGTTCAATCCCCGGCATCCCATATGGTCCCCCGAGCACCGCCAGGAGTGATTCCTGAGTGCAGAGCCAGGAGTAACCCCTGAGCATCGCCGGGTGTGACCCAAAAAGCAAAAAAAAAAAAAAAAAAAAGTTCATATTTGGGCTTTGGTCATACAGTGTTCCAGCACCCATCACGCCACCAGTGCCCATCTCCCACCACCAATGTCCCCGGTTCCCTCCCCCAGCCCTCCTCCATGGCAGGTTCTTTATTTCTTTCCCTTTCCCTCTCTTTCTCTTTTTCTTCCCCTCCAGACTATGGATTACAGAACATACATCGAAGGGTTGTCATGTGTATCCTTTTGCCTCTATTTAATGCTCAGTTCTAGGTTGTCATTAGTACCCTCGACAATTGTTTGCACACTGTTCTATTTTCTGTCTTACCTAGCCTGATTCCCACATGTTTGTGATAATTTCCACCTTTGACAAGACCTCCTGATATATGTTTCACTTGACCTTGGATAAGAAACAGCTTTCTTTGCCCCGGCAATATTCGGTCCCCTGGGACCAGAGCGATAGTCCAGCGGGTAGGGCGTTTGCCTTGCACACGGCCGACCTGGGTTCGATCCCCGGCATCCCATATGGTCCCTGAGCACTGCCAGGAGTAATTCCTGAGTGCAGAGCCAGGAGTAACCCCTGAGCATTGCCAGGTGTGACCCCAAAAAAGCAGCAAAAAAAAAAAAGAAGATTCGGTCCCATGCCACAGTTTATTCTGTCCGTTTATTGATTCTGCGCTTCCTGACCTTTTTCTGTTGTACATAGCAGGAGGAATAGTGACCTGCTTTTTGCAGGGTGGACAGGTGGGCTGCCTCCAGCTCTAGGCACTGCAAGCAGCTTTTCTCCTATGAAAGCTCTGCCCTGCACAGCCATGTCAAGGTGTGTCAAAGGGTGTGGGGGAGCCTAGTACCAGATCAGGGGCTTCCCTGATTACTGGAGCCACTCGGATTTGGGAGCTCGAGAAAACAGATGGTGAAGGGGGCCGGAGCGATAGCCCAGCGGGTAGGGCGTTTGCCTTGCACGCAGCCAGCCTGTGCTGGCCCGGGTTTGATCCCCGGCATCCCATATGGTTCCCCGGGCACCGCCAGGAGTAATTCCTGAGTGCAGAGCCAGGAGAAACTCCTGAGCATTGCCGGGCGTGACCCAAAAGCAAAAAAAAAAAAAAAAAAAAAAAAAGAAAACAGATAGTGGTAGGAATGGACTAGCAAGGATCTCTCCAGTCCAGGTTTGGGAGAGAGTGCAGAGGAGCAGGACGCGAGAGCAGACCAGCCCGCGGCCTTAACCTGGGAGGAGCAGAGTCCCAGCAGGGATGCAGGTGTTCTGTGCCTGTACTCTGAGTCCTTGACTTTCCTGAGGAACTATAATGTTCAACGGCCTTTGTTTCTGCAGTGCTTTAGTTTTATCCTTTAACCTGCTCACATTCTGTTCTGAGTCAGTCAGCCCTTGTGCTACTGTGTGGTTGGATTGCAGAGTGGAACAGCTAAGCCCTAGGAAGCCATCCCTGGGACATCTGTGCAGCATGGACATGTCTTGGATGACTATTCCCAGAGAGCCTTGTGTGGAGAGTATAGGAGACTTGATTGTGTTCTGAAGGCAGCATCTTCTGTTACTTTTTTTTGCACTTGGTTGTATATAGAAGAACATGCAAATAGCCAGGTTCTGCTTTCAACCTAAGTCCTCTCGCTTGTGCACATTTTAACTTTGAACTAATAGTTTTATTTAATTATAATTGGGATGCAAATACATGTTTCAATTTTTCCTAGGTACCAACTGCTAAGGTTTCAGAGCTAAATCCAAATGCGAAAGTATGGGGGACTCACATGTTCCATTTGGAGGCGAGTAGTGCAGCAGATGGTGGTGTGAATGCAGCGTGGGAAGACCCCGGCCAGGATGGTGAGCAGGCACCTCACACGGGAAGTGGCTTTGCCCTGAAGACTTTGTGCCCTGTTAATCCATTTTTAAGAATTTGTGAGGGTCTAGAGGCAGAGAGATAGAGTACAGCGAGTAGACACTTTCTTTGCATGGGGCTGTCCCGGATTCAGTTCCCAGCATTATCTTTGGTCCCCAATCCAGGAGTAACCCTGAACTCTGCTGGGTGTGGCCTAAATACAAAAAAAGAACAGTTGTGAAGGTAAGGGAAATAGGACAGCGGGCATTCGCATTGCATGAAGCTAACCTGGATTTGATCCTTGAGGTAGCACTTATGTTCCTTTGAGCACTGAGTTAGGTGTAAATTTGAGCACAGTTGGTTGTAGCCCCAAAACTATGGGGAGGAGGGAGGAAAAAAAAATTGTGGATGAAAATTTGTGTCATAGTTTGTGATTTTATTGAAGACTCAGATCTTTTGTAATTAATTAAGTTTAAAAGTTCAAGGAGCCCCAAGTGTAAGATTCATTTTTGTTTCAAGTGAAAGTTTCTCTTCTAAGTCTGCTTTTGGGGTGAAATTTTTACTTGTAGGCCTGGAGGCAGATGGCAAAAGCCATGAGGATGCAGCACTATCAGATTTACAGGACGTGGACCAAGCAGAGATGACCACTCTGGCCGTGGACCATTCGAACACGGATCAACACCTGAAGACAGCGAGACAGGTACAGTGGCTCCAGCGCTTCCTCTGGAAGAACACGTGTATTTTGTGCTGCCTCTAATTTGGAATGCTGAATCTCTTCGTAAATAAGGGATTCTACATTAATTTCTTTTTATTTCCTTCGTGTGTGTGTGTGTGTGTGTGTGGAGAGAGAGAGAGAGAGAGAGAGAGAGAGAGAGAGAGAGAGAGAGAGTTATTGAACCCAGGTTCTCTCTCTTTTTTTTTTTTTTGCTTTTTGGGTCACACCTGGCAATACTTAGGGCTTTCTCCTAGCTCGGCACTCAGGAATTACTCCTGGCGGTGCTCTGAGGACCATATGGGATGTCAGGGATTGAACCTGGGCCAGCCGTGTGCAAGGCAAATGCCCTACCCGCTGGACTATCGCTCTGGCCCCAGGTTCACTATTTTTAAGGCAAATGCCTTCTCTAGTATAATATCTTTCTGGCCCTGGCATTGCTGCTTTTTTTTTTTTTTTTTTTTTTTTGGTCACACCCTGTGGCACTCAGAGGTTACTCCTGGCGATGCTCAGGGGACCATATGGGATGTTGGGGATCGAACCCAGGTCAGCCGCGTGCAAAGGCAAATGCCTTCCCCACTGTACTATTGCTCTGGCCCCTGCCTTTTTAAAATTCTACTTAAGATTCTTTCCTTGTATATTCAGAGTTGGGGAGGGGTTCTGGTTTGGGAAAGTTCAGGGGAGCCTAAACACTAAGAAGTTCCTGAAGAGCTAAAACTGTGTCATTAGGAGAAGCTGAACACAGAACCCTAAGGGGAAAGCATACATTAAAGAACTTCACAGACTGCATGGAGTAAGAGATGTCTAAAGGGAACGAGAAGAAAAGGTAGTTGACACACATTTGGGATTTATAGAAACCGTAATGCTTTGCAACTTTTTGTTTTTGCTTTTTGGGCCACATCTGGCAGTGCTCAGGACATACTCCTGGCCGTGCATTTAGGAATTGCTCCTAGCAGTGCTTGGGTTATTATATGGGGTGCTGGGAATTAAACCTGGTCAGCCACGTGCAAGGCAAGCACCCTACTCCCACTGTACTGTTGCTCTAGCCCCAAGCTTTGCAGCTTTATTGCCATGTGTGAGATGTCACCAGCATGACGGACATGTGAATTTGACAGAGGATGAGGGAACGGTTCAGATAAAAGACAGAACTACACACATCTAGAGAAGTAATGAGTCTTGTTTTGGGACTCTACCTGACAGTGTTCATAGACCACTTTGGTAGTCTTGAGGAGACCGTCATGCTTGGAATTGTACCCAGGCTTTTACCCAGGCTTTTCTTGCATGCATGCAAAATTTGTGCTTTAAGATCTTTTAACTGTCTCACTGGCTCTTGATGAAGATGGTGTTTGGTTTTCTTGTTCTCTTACTTTATTTAGCATAATGTTTTCCAGGGTCATCTAGGTTGTTGCAAAGGGCAGCGTTTTCATCTTTCTCGTGACTGAATCATTTTCTTTCTTTTTTTTTTGTAACTAAAACAGATTTTATTATGGAGGTTTTAGGATGGGAAAGGAAGAGGACAAGTGATAAAGAGAGTATACATCTCAAGAGGGGGAGATGCGGGCTGCTCCAGAGGCAGAGAGCGAGCCATGACTGAATCATTTTCATTGTCTGCTAACCACCCAGCAACAAACACTTGGGATGTTCCCCCATTTTGACTGTTATTAATTCCTCAGAGAAAATGGGGGTTGCAGATGTCTCCTTCAGGGAATGAACTGTGATTATTTGATCATAGGGTAGTTCTATTTTTAATATTTCAAGGGACACCTGTACTGCTACTGTAGCTGCACCAGATGTACTCCTAACAGCAGTGTACAAAACTTCCTTTTGCACACATTCTCTCTAACACTGTTGTTTCTGGTTTGTTTGATAGGTGCCATTCTCCCACATGGGAGGTGGTTCCCTCACTGTGGTTCTGATTCATGTTTCCCTGGTGATGCGTGTATCTCTGTTCCGTGCCTGTTGACTACTTGTCTTAGAAAAAATGCCTGTTTAGGTTTTTCGCTCATTTTGTGAATACATCATTTTCTTTGTATGTGTTCTTTTTTTCTTTTCTTTTCTTTTTCTTTTTTGGGTCACACCTGGCAATGCTCAGGGGTTACTCCTGGCTCTTTGCTCAGGAATTACTCTTGGCGGTACTCGGGAAACCATATAGGATGGCGGAAATCGAACCCATGTTGGCCGCGTGCAAAGCAAACGCGGCTACCCGCTGTGCTATCACTGTGGCCCCATATACGCCGTTCTTTATGTGATATATTTGCTTGTTGGATCGCACCAAGAATCACTTTTCTTTCTTTCCTTTTTTTTTTTTCCTACTTTTTAGGTTGCATCCGTTGACCCTGGGGTTACTCAGGTTACTCCTGGCTCTGTACTCAGGAGTTATTCCTGGCAGTGCTCGGGAGCATATGGTTATTGAACCTGGTTGACTGCATGCAAGGCAAATGCCTTACCTGTTGGGCTCAGGGGACCTTATGTAGATCCATGATTGAACCTGGTCAGCCGTATGCAAGGCAATAATGCCTTACCCACATGCTATGTCTCTGGCCCTTCTTACATAATTTGGGTATCAACTCTGTATCAGACACAAGACATGTTATTACTTTGTCCTACTCAGTAGCTGCCTTTTCATTTTGGGAGGATTTCCTGTGCTGTACAGAGGCTTTCATTTGGGTATTATCAAGCTTGTTTTATTTTGCTTTCGTTGCGTTGGGATTTTGTTATGAAAGCCAGGAAAACAGTTACCACCATGAGTGAGGTTCCTGACCATCTCGTCTCTTTTCTCTTCTAGCTGTTTTATAATTTTAGTCTTTAATCATTTATGAATTCATTTCATGTCTGTCAGTGAGACATAGTCAGCATCATTAGTTTGCATGTACCTTCCCGCTTTCCTCCAGCGACTTCTATTGAAGAGACTGTCCTTTTCCCACTATATTCTTGTCTTCTTTGTGGTAAATTATTTGGCCAGCTATTTGTGAATTTATTTCTGGGCTCTCCATTCTGTTCCTCTTTTCTGTAATCCCACCCCTTTATTTTAGTTTCTAGGGCCATACCAGTCAATGGCCATGGATGATTCTTGATTCTACCCCGCAATGTTCAGGGGTTACTCCTGGCTCTTCACTCAGGAATTACTCCTGGCGGTGCTCAGGGGACCATATGGGATACTGGGGATCGAATCCAGGTCGGCTGCATGCAAGGTAAACGCCCCTACCCGCTGTGCTCCGGCCCGATTCTTGACTCTTGACTCTTAACTCTGTGCTCAGGAAACCCTCCTGGCAGTGGTGGGGTACTATAAGGTATGTCAGGGATCAAGCCAAGGTCCCTAAGTGTAAGGCAAGTGTCCTACCATGGTAGTATATCTGGCCCAAAGACAGTTTGTTGTCTTGTTATTTTGTGCCACACTTGGCAATGCTCAGGAGTTACTCTTGGTTCTGCAATCCAGAACTTCCGCCTGAAGTCTGGGTCACACTCCGTCAAGTGGCTTGACTCCCATTCAGCTGCTCTCTGCCCAGTCCAGAAGACACTGGAGAAAGGCCATCCAGTTTATCATTCTGTACATACTGTGAGGCCCCTACACTGGAACCAGCCGAGCCAGTTTAGCCCACAACACTCTCTTGCCCCACTCTCACTGGGACAGGTGGGCCTGTCATTTAGCCCCATCCCTCCTACCTGTGCCACCAAGAGAACCACCAGGAAACCTGCAACCCTAGTTACCTAGGTATGCAAACCCCTTGGAGCCCCACTACATAGCTTGGTTTCACAGGTGAAACCAGCAGCTTGGGACTATCAACGGAAGTTCTGTCCCCCGACAGAAACACTCTATGAAGACAAAAGAGGTGCCTGCTCCTTTGATTAAGACACCAAAGGCCCTAGAAATCAGGCACATCAACAGATGCCATCAAAGGAATCAAGGGGTTTCTGCCACCAGTGCCAAAACAATGGGTTAACCAAGTCTCCTGACAAAGAACTCAATCACCAAAACAAAATCACTGCAGGATACAGACCATAGCAGGTCAGGCACCAGCCTTGCACATACCTGACCAGGACCCACTCCCAGCACAGCCAAGGCATATCTGAGCACTGCTAGGTATGGCCCCAAAACCATACAAAGAGACAACCTCAATGAAATGCCAAAGAAATGCCTATGTTCTTAAGGAGGCCGGAGTGACAGCACAGCATATAGGGCATTTGCCTTGCATGCGGCCAACCCGGGTTCGATCCCTGGAATCCCTGGAATCCCATATGGTTTCCTGAGCACCGCCAAGAGTAATTTCTGAGTGCAGAGCCAGGAGCATTGCCGGGTGTGACCCAAAAAACAAAGAAAAACAAAAAAAAGATGATGAAAACCATAAGACCCATACATGGAATATTCTGTGCACTGGTGGCAGAAACCCCTTTGATTCCTTTGATGGCATTTGTTGATTTGCCTGATTTCTAGGACCTTTGGTGTCTTGATCAAAGGAGCAGGCACCTCTTTTGTCTTCATAGACTGTTTCTGTGCATATGAATTGGAAGAACCATTATTAAAATTACATTAAACTCAAAGCAATTCACATTTTTGTGCAATGACTATCAAACAGCATTTTTCAGAAACAGATCAAATAGTCCAAAAATATGTATTGAACCATAAAAGTCATTCAGTAGAAGAAAACATTGTTTCAACAAAGATAACATTTTTAGAGTAGTGTTTACATTTACAGTTTTGATAGTGCAAGCAATCTGGAGAAAGAACAAAGCAACAGGCATCATATTCCAAACCATTTTGTAGAGTTGTAATAATCAGAACAGTGTGGCGCTGGCCTTAAAAAGATAAGGGTCAGAGTGACAGAATGTGGGGGTAGGACATTTGCCTTGTAAGTCACCAGCCCAAATTAGATTCCCCAACACCCCATATGGTTCCTAGAACCCACAAAGGCGCATTTGTCTGGACAAAGGTGGCCTGTATGATATTATGCCTTTCCTTTTTTTTTAAGATGTGTGTGTGTGTGTGTGTGTGTGTGTGTGTGTGTGTGTGTGTGTGTGTGTGTGTGTAGGTAGTTTGTTTTTGGGTCACACCTGGCAATTCTCAGGGTTTACTCCTGACGGTGCTCAGGGGACCATATGGATGCCAAAGATCAAACCCTGGTCAGCTGCGTGCAAGGCAAACTACCTACTACTCACTATTTTACCTTGGGTACCCTATAGCACCTGGGGATTAAATAAGCCCCATACCCACTGTCTTGTCTCTCTGGCCCCTGTACTGGAGTTGGGATACAGAAGCTCCCACAGGCAGGGCTGAGGCCACATCCCAGCCTCTCTGCCTTAAATAAAAGCTTTCTGTCTCACTGTTATGTCTTAACACTTTGTCCTTAGGATGGTCTTTACTTACTTGTTATTTTATTTATTTTTTGTTTTTTTTCGGGCCACACTGGCAGTGTTTTGGGTCACTTCTGTTTCTGTGTTTAGGGACCATATGGTACATTGAATGCAGGCCTCTCACATGGAAATCATGTGCTTAGACTATTGAGCTCTCTCTCAGGCCTCTTTCACTTTGTAAAAACCATGTTTTTAGCTGGAGTGCAGGACACTTGATTTTGCTCAATGTCCACCCAATGATCCCTAGGGTCCCCTGAGCTCAGCAGTAGTGATCCCTGACTGGAGAGCTAGGATTAACCACAAAATACTGTGGTGTGTGGCCCCAAAACCAAACAAACCACCAAACAAACCAAAGCATACTTGGACTGGAGCCATAAGACAGGGGTAGGCAAAAGCCCACAGCGAGCATCATTCTCAATGGGGGAAAAACTGAAAGCCTTCCCCCTAAGATCTGGGACAAGACAAGGTTGCCCACTCTCACCGTTTCTATCAATATAGTGCTGGAAGTACTTGCCATAGCAATCAGAGAAGTAAAGGACATTGAGAGCATCCAGATAGGCATGGAAGAAGTCAAGCTATCACTATTTGCAGATGACATAATATTATACCTAGAGGACCCTACACTCTCAACCAAAAAGCTCCTAGAAATAATAGATACCTATAGTAGAGTGGCAGGGTACAAAATCAATTCTCAAAAATCAGTAGCTTTTTTATATACAAATAACGAAAGAGAAGAAAGAGATATTAAGAAAACAATCCCATTTACAGTTGTGTCACAGAAAATCA
This sequence comes from Cryptotis parvus, assembly GCA_021461705.1. Classification (NCBI taxonomy): domain Eukaryota; kingdom Metazoa; phylum Chordata; class Mammalia; order Eulipotyphla; family Soricidae; genus Cryptotis; species Cryptotis parvus. The sequence goes on along the minus strand of JAJIBD010027657.1, from coordinate 50,629 downwards.
AATACCTAGGAATCAGCTTAACGAAGAGTGTAAAGGACATGTACAAAGAAAACTACAAAACACTGATTCAAGAAATTAAAGAGGACATGAGGAAATGGAAACACATTCCCTCATGGATTGGGAGAATTAACATCGCCAAAATGGTACTACTCCCTAGAGCTTAATACAGATTCAATGCCATCCCTCTAAGGATACTCATGACATTCTTCAAAAAAATTGACCAAACACTCCTGAAATTTGTATGGAGCAATAAACCCCCAAGAATTGCTAAAGCAATCCTTGGGAAAAAAGAAGATGGGATGCATCACCTTTCCCAACTTCAAACTGTACTACAAAGCGTTAGCAGTTAACACAGCATGGTATTGTAATAAAAACAGATCTGTGGACTTATGGAATAGTGTGGAATATCCTGATAGCCATCCTAAAATACATGACCATTTAATCTTTGATAAAGAAGCAAAAAAATACCAAATGGAGTAAGGGAAAGCCTCTTCAACAATTGGTGCTGGGAAAACTGGACAGCTACATGCAAAAAAAAATGAACTTGAACCTTTGTCTAACATCATGCACAAAAATCTGATCAAAATGGGTTAAAGATCTCAATATCAGACCTGAAACCATAAAGTACATTGAATAAAATATAGGAAAAACCCTTCATGACATTGAAGCTAAAGGCATCTTCAAAGATGAAACACCACTAACAAAGCAACTGAAAGAAAAGATAAACATATGGGACTACATGAAATAAAAAGCTTCTGCACTTCAAAAGAAACAGTGACCAAGATACAAAGACAGTCCACAGAGAGTAAAAGAATATTCACCCAATACCCATCTGATAAGGGGTTAATATCCAGGATATATCAGGCACTGGTAGAACTTTACAAGAAGAAAACAACCAACCCCATCAAAAAATGAGGTGAAGAAATGAACAGAAACTTTGACAAGGAAGAAAGACATATGGTAAAAAGGCATATGAAAAAATGCTCATCATCACTAATCAGAGAGATGCAAATCAAAACAACAATGAGATATCACCTCACACCACAGAGGCTGACACATATCCAAAAGGGCAAGGACAACAAATGCTGGCGTGGATGTGGGGAAAAGGGGACTCTCATCTATTGTTGGTGGCAATGTTGACTGGTACAGCCTTTTTGGAAAACAATACGGACATTCCTCCAAAGACTAGAAATTGAGCTCCCATTTGACCCAGCCATACCACTCCTGGGAATATACCCTGGGAAGCCCAAAACACACAGCAGCAGCAGCACTATTCACAGTAGCCAGAATCTGGAAACAACCAGTATGCCCGAGAACTGATGACTGAATAAAGAAACTTTGGTACATCTACAGAATGAAATATTATGCAGCTGTTAGGAAAAATGAAGTTAGGAAATTTACCTATGAATGGAATGACATGGAGAGGCTCATGTTGAGTGGAAATTAGTCAGAAGGAAAAAGATATATAGAATGACTGCATTTATTTGCATGACATAAATATATATGTATATATAATATACATGCACATATATTATGATACCAGTATCCAAGGTCAGGCAAAACATGAATCAGGAGGTCTTGTCAAAGGTGGAATCTACCACAAGTGTGTAGGAGTCAGAAGTTATGTAAGACAGAGAAGGGAACAGTGTGCTAATAATTATCGAAAATGATAATATCAGCCTAGAACTGAGCATTGAATACAGGCAAAAAGATACACCGGATAGCCTCTAAATGTATATATTGCAATCCACAGTGTGTAAGAGGAGAGAGGGAGGGAGGGAAAAGGGGGAGAGAGAGAGAGAGAGAGAGAGAGAGAGTGAGGTAAAGCGAGCCTGTCATAGAGACAGGCTAAAGGGATGGGGGAGGAATCGGGGACATTGGTGATGGGAAATGGGCACTGGTGGAATGATGGGTGCTGGAACACTGGATGACTGAAACCTGAACATGAACCTTTGTATATCTCATGGTCGTATAATACTAAAAAAAAAAAAAAAAAAAAAGACAGGGGTAGGGTGTTTACTTTGCAAACAGCTGACCTGAATTGCAAGTGACCTGGGTTTGATGCCTTTCATCATATATGGTACCCTGAGCATTGTTCAGTCAGGCCCCAAAACTAAAACAAAACCCAAAGAAGACAGTGTCTTTTGTCTGACAGTTCCACATATCTATTATAATGCACATTTATATAGAAATGTGTGAGAACGCTCTCCTATCAGCTTGGCCTGAGCACCCTCCTCTGATACAGTGTCCATCAGAGTTCTCTTCTCCCCGGAGGCCCCAGAGCTGACAGGTGTGCATGGGAAGTGTCTGCCATGTCATCCAGGACTTCACAGACTCCTGGAGCCAGGTACCAGTTTCTGCATTCTTTGGAGCTGTTTCTTCAGTGCTTCCCTGTTGCTCTGCTGCCCAGTGGTTCCCAGTGGCGACATCTGTATGGAGACTGGAGGGCAGGTGGAGATGCTCGTATAGAAACTGAATGGTTCATGCAGTTGTTGCACTTCGTTCCCGCCTTAGTTGGCCTGTGTTTTTTTTTTTCTCAGAATTTTATTACACCACTTTTAGACATACAATTGCAAGATGCTCATGTAGAGTTATGGTTCAACAGTGTTCCAACACCCATCCCTCCACCCAAACCCATCTCCCATCACCAGTGTCCCCCCTCCCTCCCCCTCCCGCACCCCAACTACTTGGGGGGTTTTGTATTTCCTTTCTCTCCTCTCTATCTCTCCCTCCCGCCTAACTTTCCTACATATTGTAGGATGCAGTACATTAAAGGACATAACTGTTTCCACTAGTTTGATGGACTGCTGCGGCCACAAGGGTCCTCATGGTCAGTGTCTGGACAGCGAAGGTGGCGGCTAGTGTGGTGGGCGAGTCTCATCCGGCTGCTTCCGGGACCCCCAGAGGTGATGGCTCCACTCCCAAAACCCATCTGTCCTCCTGGGGGCCCCATGGTCAGCTGAGCCTGGGGCAAGCTGAGTTCCAGCTTCCCCCACCAGCGTGTGAGGCTCTTCATGCTATGGCTGGTCGCCCCAGGGCAGCTCCTGGGTGGGGCCACCAGGCTCGGACAAAATGGAGGGGGAAGGGCCGCCCGGCTCCATCTGACGAATTCTCAGTGATTGCCGCTTCTGGGAGCTGCCTACCTGGGCTCGAACTCGTTTTGCTTGGTTAATGTGGTCTTGAGGTAGCATCCCTCCCGGGTGGGCTGATTATGTTGCAGCGTCCGGGAAGCGAAGGTGGCGGCTAGTGTGGTGGGCGAGTCTCATCCGGCTGCTTTCGGGACCCCCCAGAGGTGATGGGCCCACTCCCAAAACCCATCTGTCCTCCTGGGAGCCCCATGGTCAGCTGAGCCTGGGGAGAGCCGAGTTCCAGCTTCCCCATCCGCGTTTGAGGCTCTGCTTATTATGGCTGGTCACCCCGGCCTGTGTTTCTTTACACTCAATTTTTATTGACGGTGTGATGATGACCAGGGACTACTGTACACACCCTTTATTGTGGTGTCAGGGAGCTCAGGGCAATGCTGCTGGGGTCACAGATGAGGCACTGTGCCACTGAGTCACACCCTCAGGTCTAAAGCCTGAAGGAGTGGCCAGAGCACACAGCTGGTAGTGGCGGCGTGCGTGCGTGTTTAAAGTCTTTGTGCCAGATGAATTAAAATGAATTCTGAATGACTGGAGTAATAGTGTGCAGGGCATTTGCCTTGCACATGGCCAACCTGGATTTGAGTGATCCCTGAGTCCAGAGCCAGAAGTAAGCTTTGAGCACGCTGGATGTGGCCCAATAACTAAAAAAGAAAACCAAAAAGCTGAACGTTGAAAACAAAAGTACTCTGCTAACTGATGCTTGGTAAATTTTAAGCCATTCTTTTGAGTTTATTATTGTTTTTATGTAGGAGGAAATGAATCTCAACCAGAGAACCAGGAAGACCCCCGAGAAGTACTTAAGAAAACGTTGGAATTCTGCTTATCTAGGTGAGTAGAATTACTGGTATTCTTTTTTTTAACCTTTTTTTTATTTTCCAAAATTTTATTACACCACTTTTAGACATACACTTGCACGATGCTCATGTAGAGTTTTGGTTCTACGGTGTTCCAACACCCATCCCTCCACCCAAACCCATCTCCCATCACCAATGTCCCCACCCCCTCTCCCCTCCCACACCACAACTACTCGGCGGGTTCTGTATGTCTTTTCTCTCCTCTCTATCTCTCCCTCCCACCAAACTTTCCTGCACATCGTAGAATGCAGTGCATTAAAGGACATTACTGTTTCCACTATTTGATGGACCTGGGCTCGAACTGGTTTTGCTCTGTTAATCTGGTCGTGAGGTAGTATCCCAGTGTCCAGACAGCGAAGGTGGTGGCTAGTGTGGTGGGCGAGTCTCATCCGGCTGCTTCCTGGACCCCCAGAGGTGATGGGCCCACTCCCAAAACCCATCTCTCCTCCTGGGAGCCCCATGGTCAGCTGAGTCTGGGGAAAGCGGAGTTCCAGGTTCCCCAGGCGCCGTTTGAGACTGCATGTTATGGCTGGTCGCCCCAGGCTCGACAAAGTGGAGGGGGAAATCACTGGCATTCTACTACTGCATATGAAGTGAAGAGAATGCGCCGCCTTCTATACAAATGTGACAGTGTAGGGGCCGGAGCGATAGTCCAGCAGGTAGGGTGTTTGCCATGCATGCGGCCGCCCCGTGCCGGCCTGGGTTCGATCCCCGCATCCCATACGGTCCCCGAACACCGCCAGGAATAATTCCTGAGTGCAGAGCCAGGAGAAACCCCTGAGCATTGCTGGGTGTGACCCAAAAAGCAAAAAAAAAAAAAAAAAAAATCATTTCTAGTGGTGCTCAGGCACGATATGGGAACCAGGGATTGAACCAGGGTTGCCTGCATGCTGGGCAGATGCTCTACCTGCTGTACTCTACCTCTGCATCACCACCCTCCACCAATACAGCACCTTTTTTTTAATTCACGTGGACGTGTAAGCTGATGAAATCAGATCAAATTGGGGTGTGTGTGTGTGTGTGTGTGGCAGGCAGTTCTTAGGCAATGTTTAAAGGTTGCTCACTGAGGGGTTGGGTGAGTGCTGCCTTGGGGACTGGGTCACCTTTTGGGCCTCACTCCATTTACCAGTAGGAGCACAATGGTGCTGCTACCTTGTAGGCCTGAGGCTATATTGAACAGCTCCTTTCTCTCACCTGTGCTCCAGTATCCCTGGTTTACAGTTGCCTGGTGAAGAGCCAGAAGACTGCCCTTCTGCTGCTGGCCAGTGGCTTTGCTGACTTTGGTCAAGGGCCCAGTGTGCCCAGACTTCACTGATGTTGAGGGGTGGGCTGCTGAGCACATTGTCTTCAGAAATATTGGGAACAGGCAAGAATAGGAGCAAATGTTGTGGTTTTCACTTTCCTGCTGCTTAGTTGTGATGCCGGCTCCCTTGGGCTTTTCCCTCTTCCATTCTGGGGGTGCTGTGAAGAGAGGTGGGATTGTGACACTGTTCTCGAGGCTACCAAATGGGTGCCAGAACATGTTTTGTGATCTGCATTGGTCTTTCTAGTTCCTCTTTCTCCCCCTGTCCCTTCAGGTCTGTTGTGTTTGTGAGGCTGGAGAGGGAGCGCACGTGGTATGTTAAGCTCTTGCTCCCCATGCAGAGTGCCATGCCAAGCATACTGGGTGTGTGCCCTCCCATTGTGTTTATACTCCTTGGGCTACTTAAACTTGTCTTAAGACAAAAATAAGCATTAAGTAATTCAGATAATTAATTTTGGTGATGTTAAATGCATTTTACCTAGTCTTTCTGCCTTCTCAAATGCCTTTGAAAAAATGATTTGCTTAAGATCAGATACAACAAAAGGTGGGGTTTGAATTCATGCCCCTGGTTAATGAATATCTTTGGAGCCATACTTGGCAGTGATGAGGACTTACTCCTGACTCTGTGCTCAGGGTCAATCCTGGTGGTGCTCAGGGAACCATATAGTGTGCCAGGATCAAACTAAGGTTAACCGCATGCAAGGGAAGCGCGTTAATCATGCACTGTCCCTCTGGTTCCTTCTCCGTTTTTCCCCTACAGAAACTTCCTTTGGCTATGCAGGTACGTTGGTGTCTTTGGAGTCTACCGCCCAGCCTCCTGGCCTGTTCCAGTAAAGCTTTTTCTTCACAGTTCCTTGACCCTCAAGCAGCAGTGATCTTTTAACAGTTTTATAATGTACAGGCTTTTCTTTTTTTTTAATGCCACAGAATCTGTGCTTTAGTGATCATTCCTATTGGTGTCCAGGTTTCCTGGACATGTGATGCCAGGGGTCAGACTGGGGTTGGCCTGTGTGCAAAGTAAGTGCCGTAAACCCTGTACTGTCTCTAACCCCAGTTTCTTTTTAATAGGAATTGATTAAACGATGTTTTTCTTTCTTCAGGGAGAACCTTGCTAGTGACATGTACCTCATATCACAGATGGATAGTGACCAGTATGTGCCAATCACAACAGTGGCTAACCTGGACCACATCAAGAAGCTCAGTACTGACATGGACTTGATTGTTGAGGTGCTAAGGTGTAAGTAACACTTTGCCTGGAGTCTCTGTCGTCTGCCCCCTGAACTGTGTGTTTGAATTGTTTGAACAGTTCAACTATTTGAACTGTTTAGACCTTTGGTTCATGGTGCTTCCATCGTAGCATAGAATTAAAATCCTGCATTTTGTAGTTGAGAGAAATGTAGCATAACACAATTGATTGGAAACAGGCTGGTAGTTCCCCATCATGTGAAGGCTTCTTTACTTGTTTTGATAAAACACATTAAAGTAGTACCTCCCATTGGAGTATATCTCAATAGAGTTCAAATGATTTGTTTTGATATCATTGATTTTTTCTTCTCTTTTCAGCTTTACCTTTAGTGCAAGTAGATGAGAAGGGAGAAAAAGTCAGGCCAAATCAAAATCGTTGCATAGTGATATTACGTGAAATATCTGAGTCCACTCCAGTAGAAGTAAGTCATCTTCTGAAGGATACTTGGATTATTCGTGTGTGTCTGTGTCATGTTTATATTAGTACATAACATTTTCCCCTAGGTATAAACAGCAGATTCATTATGATTTATGTTACGATTCATTTGTAAGGATGAGTCCTAAACTTTGTCTCAGGACTCTGTCGCAGTATATATATCAAAGCAAGGGATATGACCAGCTGACAGAACAAAGTGGGTTCATTCCCCAGCACCACAGAAGAAAAATATAAGTAAAATCATAGTAACAGAGGTTTTTTTTTTTTTTTTTTTTTTGCTTTTTTGGGTCACACCCGGCGATGCTCAGGGGTTACTCCTGGCTATGCACTCAGGAATTACTCCTGGCGGTGCTCGGGGGACCATATGGGATGCCGGGGATCGAACCCAGGCTGGCACAGGCCAGCTGCGTGCAAGGCAAGCGCCCTACCCGCTGGGCTATCGCTCCAGCCCCCATAGTAACAGAGTTTATGGTAAATTTAAATATTTAAGAATTAGGGGGGAAGGGGGGGCGTTGCCGGGGCGGAATAAACATGAGACAAGGTGGAGATGTTGCTTTGATGAGAAGAGCAGTTCACATGAAGGGTTGGTTCCAGCGGTTCAGATGAGCCAGCTACATAAAAACAGATGCATTTCTATCTCCGCCTAGAGACTGGCGATCAGAATTCTGAGGATCGTGGTGTTCTGAGCCCCACCAGCATGTAGTTTATCTTGAGAATGTTCCATGTGCACGTGAGAGAATGTGGTTTTGTTGAACCTGAATTGTAAAGCCCTCTGTGTATCTGTGAAGGCCATCTCAGGTCGGGACTAGAGTGGGGGTCCAGCAGCTAGAGCTTTTGCCTTGCATGCTGCTGGCCCAGTTTCAGTTTCCGGCATCTTCTGATCACTGCTGGGTGTGGCCCAAACCCACTAAAACACACCCCCAAACCCTGCCCCAAAACAAAACCATCTCATTAGTTTTATCATTTAAAGCCATTATTTCCTTGTTAGTTTTCTATTTTGATGATCCACTTAACTAGCCATAAATCCTCGTTAGTGTATTCTTTTTCCTTCCAGACATAGGATTTGTGTGTCTTAGAAGTTCCATTGGGATTTTTAATTTTTTTTTTGGGGGGATCACACGTGGTGGTGCTCAGAGCTTATTCCTGCGTGAGGAGGCTTTGGGGGACTATATACGATGCCAGGAAAAGAACCTGGCTTGGCTTTGTGCAAGGCTAGTGCCCTACCTGGTCCAGGGCCAGAGGCATAGTACTATTTTATTTTTATTACTATCACTGTATCACTGTCTTCCTGTTCATCATCGACTTGCTCGAGCGGGCACCAGTAACATCTCCATATGTCCTGTCTCATGCTAGTAGAGCCCAAGGGCATCTGCTTGCTCCAGGAACATAAAGAGCCTCAAACCATTCCATCAGGTCATGGGAATGAGGTCTGTAATTGTTACTGGTCTTTGGCATATCAAATACAACACGGATAGCTTGTCAGGCTCTGCCGTGTGGGTGGCATACTCCTTTATTTTTTATTTTAAAAAATTTTTACTTTTTGGGTCACACCCAAAGATAGTCAGAGGTTGCTCCAAATGCTGGGGGACCATATGGGATGCCGGGGATTGAACCTGGGTTGGCCGCATGCAAGGCAAACGCCCTACCCGCTGGACTATTGTTCCAGCCCCTATTTTTTATATTTTAAATCTCTAGTTAACACAATACGGTCTACCTTCAGAATGCATATCCAGTAACTATTTTCCTTTTCTGACAGTTCCATCATTAATTTTTTATTAATTTTTTTTTCATTATAGGTCTTGTTTTTATTTATGTGCCTGGTATACTTCAAGTCTGTACCAGGTGTTTGGGATTATACTTAGACACTGAATGATTGTATGGTTCTTTGTTTCAAGGACTTGAACCAGCATGGTCCCTAGAGAATATTTGTTGAGCCAGGGCTGTTGCTCATTGGTAAAGTGGGGATTCTCATGTGTGGGGGGGTTCTGAGGGCCTTGTCAGACCACCATGAAAAACACAAAAAGTATTTGCTGTGCAGAAGCAAGTAGAATCTTCTTTCCCCTGTTTCTGTGGGATGCTGCTCAAATCTAGTGGAATGAAAATATTCCTCTCTCTGGCTGTTGGAAAATGCTTTTCCCACTGAACTCTGATTCCTAAATTATTTCAGGAGTTGTTTCCTGCTGCTGTGCTTGGGAGATGCCTATACGGTGTACGGGTTGGGCCTGTACCTCAGAAAAGCATTGTCTCTTGGCCCTCCCAATCAGCATCTGAAAATTTACTTCACAGTTTGCCCTTTGCTTTTATTTTTGTCCTTCATTGCTTTCCCAGAACCAGGTCTCATGCCTCCAAGGCATGTGCTTCATAGCCCCTTGCCCTCGCTTCAGAAGGGAGGTAAGGGGCCGGCCCAGCGGGTGGGCGTTTGCCTTTCGCGCGCGGCCTGTGCCGGCCTGGGTTCGTCCCGGCTCCCGGTCCCGAGCCCGCCAGGAGTAATTCCTGGTGCAGAGCCGGGTAACCCCTGAGCCGGGGTGTGCCAAAAGAAGGGAGGTAAATCCAGTTCATGTTTGTCAGAAGCAGAGTCCAGCTCTGTATAAAAAAAATACTTTTTTGCAATTTGCACCTCAAATTGTGGAGCTTACAAGTGATACTCAACTAATAATTCCATGTTAGCAGTATCATGGAAACAGGAAAGGCTGCTAGAACATTGTTGGTCACATTTGCAGTGCTGTGGATATCTGGAAGCCTTTTGAAAGAGCATTTTCTAGTTACCAGCATGTTGGGCTCTTCCAGGACCGATACTCCAATGGAAGCATGTCTTACTCAACTAGGACACAATGACATAATTGAGAACTGATGTCTTCCATCTCTGTTTCTAGGAAGTAGAAGCACTGTTTAAAGGAGATAATTTACCGAAATTTATTAACTGTGAATTTGCCTATAATGATAATTGGTTTATCACATTTGAAACGGAAGCTGATGCACAACAGGTGAGCACATCCTTCCACATCCTCTTCAGTATTTAGGGACTGATTATTGGCACAGAGATTACTGTGACACATTGTGGAAACTTACATAGGGATGCTTGTTCAGATAGCTTTATTGCAAAGTGAAAAGCGTGTGGCATTTTCTAAGGACGTTGTAAAATAGCACCCTAGGAGTTCTGTTCTGATAGTGGCCAAAAGAAACAAAACAGGTTTACTTTTAGGGACAGGTGATGTTGACTGGGGCTTTCGCTAGCATTTCTTTTTTTTTTTTTTTTTTTGCCTTTTGGGTCAGACCCAGCAATGCTCAGGGGTTACTCCTGGCTCTACACTCAGGATTTACTCCCAGCAGCGCCCGGGGGACCATATGGGATGACAGGGAATCGAACCCAGCTCGGCCACTTGCAAGGCAAACAAACGTGTTACCCTCTGTGCTATCGCTCCAGCCCCCAGTAGCACCATTGTGTTAGTGGTGTTCAGAGGGGCTGTAGGAAAAGCTCTGTGAGAAGAAGCTCTGTTGTAAGATGACTCCTTGTCTCCTAAAGGATGATTCTTCTGTGGTTTAGAAAATTATTACATGTACAAAGATGCCAGTATAGTGTTAGTTGTGAAATGCTGTGAATGTATTGGATGTGTGCATGTGTGTTACACACACATGGTAGGGAGGCAAAGGTGGGGAGACACATGAACACTGGCCAGAGAGGAATGAGGGACAGAAGGGATGGGACAGCAGTGGGTGAGAGCAGCTCCATGCTTGTGCTTCTGTGTGCCTTTGCCATTGTTCACAGCTAGGGCAAGCTCTTCTCTGGTGGACATGTGGCAGTTTGAGATCAGACTTTGCACCAAAGCCTCAGTTAGGTTGGGGAATCAGTCTGAAGAACAGGTAGTTCCATAAATATAGACTTTGGTTTATAGAGATGTATAGTGCCAGTTTCCAGTTTCATTTGGGGCTGTTACTAGGCACTTGGGATTCCTTGGTTTTCCTTTTTTCTTTTTGCTGTTTTATTGGCTGTGTGTGTGTGTGGGGTGGGGGGGTAACACCTGGTGATGCTCTGAGGTTACTCCTGGCTTTGCACTCAGGAATTAACTCCTAGCAATGCTTGGGGGACCATATGGGATACCAGGGATTGAATCCAGGTCAGCCGTGTGCATGCAAGGCAAACGCCCAACTGCTCTACAATCACTCCAGCCCCTCCTTGTTTATCCAAAGGTCAGAATTCTAGGCCTTTGGTATGTGGAGACTTGATATCTAGTAATACTAAACAAAATGCTTTATAAATGCTGTTTGTCATATGTATGGATTTTTAAAAAATACTCTGGAACACTATGTGACCGAAACCTCCAAACATGAACAACGTTGTAATTGTATATCTCACGGTGGTATAATAAAATGTTTAATTAAAAAAATTCTTTGGCTATCAAGGTCTGCCCACCAGATTTTAAGTATATAGTTCCTCCCTCCCTTCCTCCCTTCCTTCCCTACCCTCCCTCCCTCCCTCCCCTCCCTCCCTCCCTCCCTCCTCTCTTCTTTTTGGATCATACCCGGCAATGCTCAGGTTACTCCTGGCTCTGCCCTCAGCAGTTACTCTTGGTGGTGCTCGAGAGACCAAATGGGATTCTGGGAATTGAATCTGGGTCAGCCAGGTATGTGCAAGGCAAACGCCCTACCTACTAGTATATAATTTCTTGTTGGAGGTGCTGCATTGTTATGCCATTCTTTGTTCTTTGAGAGTGATTGCTCATTGGTTTGCATTGTAGTCTCACACCTTGATAATGTCTTGTGCTGCACAGCACCTAAGATTAACAGATTGATGTTTGGAATGATTTTTCCCTTAGGCTTATAAATATCTTCGAGAAGAAGTCAAGACTTTTCAAGGAAAACCAATTAAGGTAAAACTTTTAGTTATATTTCTTTATTTGCAAATCATCGCCCCAATTGTCCTACTAAAAATTGTTATTCTTATTCAGGCTCGGATAAAAGCAAAGGCAATAGCTATAAACACATTTTTGCCAAAGAATGGATTCAGGCCTCTGGACATGAGTCTTTACACACAGCAGCGCTACACAGCCTCCTTCTACTTACCTCCAGTGTACAGCCCCCAGCAGCACTTTCCTCTCTACAGCCTGATCGCCCCCCACACCTGGTCTGCCACACACAGCTATCTCGACCCCCCACTGGTGAGTCTGTTCTGGACCTGAGTTGAAGTTGCAAGAGACCTGCATGGTCTTTTGGTACTAGTGAACATGGTACTAGTTGCAGGAGGTTGGAGATTTGGTCTAATAGGGAACCACACCCATTGATGTTTGGGTCTTACATATTGGGAGTGAATATGGAGCAACATTTTTTAAAGTTGGGGGCCGGAGCGATAGCTCAGCAGGTAGGGCATTTGCCTTGCACGCGGCTGGCCTGTGCCGGCCTGGGTTCGATTCCCGGCATCCCATGTGGTCCCCAAGCACCGCCAGGAGTAATTCCTGAGTGCTGAGCCAGGAGTAACTCCTGAGCATCGCTGGCAGACCCAAAAAAAGCAATGAATGAATGAATGAATGAATGAATTTGGGTGAAATAAATTCCTGAAGTACTGTGATCTCAATCCTTTGCCCAGTTCATTTTCTTTCAGTATGTGGCCCTTAGCAGAACACAGAACGGACTAAGACCTCTCTAGTCAGGACAAAAGGAAAGCTTGCGCACTGGCAGAATGCAAGGGACACTTTCTTAAGGTGAAAGGCTTTTTAATAGGCTTCTGACAGTCAAGAACAAATTTGGTTTCATTGCTTACTCCAGCCCTAAGGCAGGTTCCTGATTCATTTTACAGATCTGGGCCTATGATATCATTTAACTCATAGATTTTAATAGATTCAATAATTGAACTTTCTTGAACCAGTTGCTGTAGGTGTTGGGTCCAGCGGGCCCTCGTTGGAATTGGCATGAGTCTGATGTGGCTAGGATGGCAGAGACTAAGGTCTGATATCCTTAGAATAAGGGCTCCCCTTGGAAGAGGGGATGGGACTGGGGTTATCTGAAGTTGCAGAGCAGTAAGGAATAAGAAATTGGAAGGAGTGGGACACATAGAAGGGTGAGATCAGAGACAGTAATTGAGCCAGTAATTTAAGGATGGTAGAATGGACTGCAAGTGGGCGATAGGCTGTGGGGAGATAAGTGCATGCCAGTCTCTGATATCTGGACCCCATATTGGCCTGTGGGCAGCACTGTTGAGGGCAGAAAGAAGATCAGAACTGCAGATGGAACTCAGATTATGGGAGAAAGATTGGTCTCACTTAGATTTAAAATACTTAAAATAAGAATTTTGGGGCCCGAATGATAATACATTAATCACTGTATCACTGTCTTCCCCGTTCATCATCGATTTGCTCGAGCGGGCACCAGTAACATCTCCATATGTCCTGTCTCATGCAAGTAGAGCCCAAGGGCACCTGCTTGCTCCAGGAACGTAGAGAGCCTCAAACCATTCCATCAGGTCATGGGAATGAGGTCTACAATTGTTACTGGTCTTTGGCATATCAAATACAACGTGGGTAGCTTGCCAGGCTCTGCCGTGCAGGTAGCATACTCTTTTAGTCATTTCTAAATCCAGCATTAATTGATGAACCACGCCCGATGCTTGCGGCCTCGCGAGCCAGGCTGTGATAGGCTGGTCTGGTGGGTGGAGTTCTGACGAGGGGCAAGTCTGGATGTGGAATACATTACAATTTATTTAAATATAAATATATTAAAAAACATAATATTCTTAGGGAATGCTGATTTTAGGATAAGGTCCTTCCCAAGATCTTTCACATTTATACATTGTATACAGTTCTAGACAGTTTCTAACTGATACCGGCAAGCCTAGCAAGAAGCCAGAGCAAATCACACATCATGCAGTCAGTCGTTCTCAACATCCAGACTCCATAGTTCCTCAGAGCTCCATCCAAGAGAAAACCTGATCTTCACCCCTTTAAGTTTCATCAGTAAATGCTCGAGATGAGAGCCTTCTACTGAGACTATACCACCTACATGGCAGAGCCTGGCTAGCTACCCGTGTTTTATTTACTTGTTATGCCAAAAACTAGTAACAATTATGGACCTCAGTTCCATGACCTGAAGAATGGTTGGGGGCTTTTCCTGTCCCTGGAGCAAGCAGATGCCCTTGGGTTACACTTTGCTTGTGACAGGACTTATGGAGACGTTACTAGTGCCCACTCGAGCAAATCGATGAACAATGGGAAGACAGTGATCCACAGTGATCCAGTGAATGATAATACATACAGCAAGTAAGGTGAATTGCTGGTTACCCCATATGTTCTTTGAGTGCTGCTGGGATAATCCCTGATCTTAGCTGATGTGACACCCCCTCCCCACCCTCATTTAAAAACCTACTAAATAAAGTAAAGCTCTGGGTGTGTTTGATGTCTTTGTTAATGTCTTACATGCCAAAGACTGTAGAGTTTCTCCAGTAGTGAGTGGATAGGATACCCTAACAGATTTGGTGGGAGAGATAGGGTACAACTTCCTGTTGATTACAACAGGAAGGACCCCAGCAGTACTACGGGACGGGGCCCTTCCAGGTGACACCTGGCCTGGCTGGGTAGGTCTGACAGTTGATGCTTGACCCAGCCATATATATGCAAGGGGGCCTCAGGTATGCAAAATTGCATTCCAGCAGTTGATCTAGCCCTGGCAGCTTCCACCTCTATCTTACTCGACTTTAAAATATATCTTTCTAGCTCTTTTTGTTGTTTAAATGAAGGAAGGTTTTCCTTTTGTTCTAATCTATTTTCAGTATAGTTTTGGCTCATGTTAAAAGATTTCACTGTTGACACGAGTCATCCTGAACAGGATTGGCAGAACACTAGATGAAGGACAACCGTGCAAGCAAGCTGGCTTCCGGAAAGGATTCAGCACAATCGACCATATCCACACAGTAACCAAGCTCATTGAGGTTTGTAGGGAGTACAAGATGCCGCTCTGTCTCACATTCATTGATTTACAGAAAGCCTTTGATTCTGTGGAGACTGAAGCAGTAATCGAAACCCTAGCCAAACAGGGTGTTCAAACCCAATACATCAAGATCCTTCGTGAGCTGTATTACAGATTCACCACCAGGATCTCACCATTCTACAAAGAAGTGATCATTGATGTCAAAAGCTGAGTTCGACAGGGTGGTACCATTTCACCAAAACTCTTCAGCGCCACCCTCGAGAACATATGCAACAATTAGAATGGGAAGGAATGGGAGTGAAGATAGATGGTCGGCAACTACACCACCTCTGCTTCGCTGATGACATTGTTCTAATAACACCAAACATTAGCCAAGCAGCACAAATGCTGGCTGATTTTGACCGAGAATGTGGAAAGAGGTCTACAGCTGAATCTGAAGAAAACTATGTTCATGAGAAATTAACTAGTTCCAGAGGCCCCATTCACTCTCAGTGGAACAAACATCTCTGAATGCAGCAGTTATGTGTACCTAGGTCGAGAAGTCAACATGATGAATGACCTAAAACCTGAGCTGTGCAGGAGGAAGAGAGCAGCATGGAATGCCTTCAAAGGCATCGAAGAAATAGCTAAAAAGACAAAGAACCTCCGGCTCCGGCACATCTCTTTGACTCCACCATTCTCCCTGCATTAACATACGCCTCAGAGATCTGGGCCCTACGAAAGCAGGATGAGAATGCTATTCGGGTCTCCCAGAGAGAAATCGAAAGAGCTATGCTTGGAATATCACGCCTCACTCAAATGAGAGAAGGAATCCGGAGTTCTGACCTCCGTTGCTATTCCAGAATCAGGGACGCTCTCTCGTTTGCCAAGGCATCGAAAAAACATATGGGCTGGACATGTAATGCGATTTGGAGACAACCGCTGGACTAGAGTCGTTACCGACTGGATCCCACGGGATGTCGAAAGATCACGTGGCCGCCCACCTACAAGATGGTCAGACTTCCTTGTCAAGACCCTGAAGGAACGGTTTGAGGCTCTTCATATTCCTGAATCAACCAGATGCCATTGGGATACATTGGCACGTGATAGGGTCCAATGGAAATGTTACTGGCGCCCGCTCGAGCAAGTCGATGAATAACGGGATTCAAGTGATTAAGTTAAAAGAGTTAAAAGGTTTCACTTGCTTTTTTTTTTTTTTTTTTTTTTTTTAATTATGTTTTGGCCTGGTCGGTGCTCCAGGGCCTAACCTTTGGTTCTATGCTCAGGTATCAATCCTGGCTATGCTCAGGGCACACCATATTGGGTCCTAGGGATTGAACTCAGTCAGCTGAGTGCTGGGAAAATGCCCTTCCCAGTGTATCATTCTGGCCCCAAGTAAATTTTTGCCTATTCCTTTTTCCAAACAAGGCAAGGTATTAACATAATTTGTTCGGAATTTAGGGTCAGTAATTCTCAGAGGTTTTGGATTCAGTTCCTGGCAAGGCTCCGGGCTGGGGCAGAGCAACAGTACAGTGGGTAGGGTATTTGTTTGCCTTGTATGTGGCCAACCTGGATTTGATCCTCGGCATAGTTCCGTGAATGATGCCAGGAGTAGTTCCTGAGTGCAAAGCCAGGAGCAACCCCCTGAGAATTGCTGGGCGTGACTCAAAACACACACACGCACACACACATACCCTTTGATCACTGTTCTGGAGCTTACACACACACACACACACACACACACACACACACACACACCACCCCCACCCCCACCCACATCTCCACATCCCCCTTTGAGCACTGCTCTGGAGCTTTGCCCCCTACCCATCTCAGAATTAGATTTCTGAATCAGGCTGGAGCGATAGTCCAGTGGGTAGGGCGATCCCTGATATCTCATGGTCCCTTGAACTCTACCAGGTGTAATTCCTGAGTCTAGCGCCAGGAGTAACCTCTGAGCATCGCTAGTTGTGACCCAAAGAGTGATGGAGGGGAGGGAAAGAGGGAAGGAAGGACGGACAGACGGATGGACTGATGGACGGATGGACTTATGGGTCATGTTAGTGTGTTTTGGGGAATAAATCATTGTGAATTGGGCATATGGGGAATAATTAATGATATGGAATTAATGATTTAGTGTCTGAGCATAACTTTCAGGAGGGTAAAATTAAAATGTTTTTATCCAGGAAGAGGTTATTGTAGTTCCAAAGGTGTTCCTAGATGTAGGCCTTGGATGAGTTCACTTGATGTCACCCTGAGAAGAAAATGTTTCTGTCTTCTTTCCAGCTGTGGAGGTGGTGTGGTAGGGACACTGGGTTAAGTGTTGGGGTCCCATTTGTGCTTGGAGCCTGGAGTCCTGTGGGACCATTGTTAGATGGTGAAGGTGCAGGAAGGCACCTCCAGCCCGAGACCTGCGGCCTCAGCTGTGTGCTGGGTCAGAAGTGCGGTATTGACCAACTCATGTCTGTGTGGCTTGTTTGTGTTTGTTTTCCACAAATCCAGGTGACTCCATTTCCAAGTACTGGGTTTATAAATGGGTTTACGTCTCCAACCTTCAAGCCTGCTGCATCTCCGCTGACTTCACTCAGACAGTATCCTCCAAGAAGCAGGCAAGTTGCATGTGAGATTGAAATGGTTGTTTTTTCCCCAGGGTTGGTAAGAGATCGATTTCACTTGTAATCTTCTAAAGCATAAGTGTGTTACCCTCGTTCACCCTAACCACTCTCATGAGCCACATCCACTAAGTATAAAGAAAGTGCTTCAGATGAGTATGTGACTGCTAGCCAGGTTCCTGAGTGATAAGACCACTTCCGCACAGGCTTAGATTCCATGCATGTGGGTGTCCAGAGACCCAGAAAGCTCAGTGACAGGCTGGAAGCATTGGCCAAACCTAGGGCTCAAGACCTGGGCTTCAGCAGAGCACAACATGGCCCCTTTCTTAGAGAGATCTGCACTGGGAGACATGCTGTGCGCTTCTTGTTTTAGTGATAGTTTGCAGTTTCTCAGAGCACACATTTTATTTACCTCAGACTTTCCTATATTAGCATGTTCCTTTGGTGATGCTGGGATGGTTTTATAACTGAGCATATCCCAACGTTGTGTTCACAGGAACCCTAGTAAATCTCATCTGCGCCATGCCATCCCCAGCACAGAGAGAGGGCCTGGGCTCTTAGGAAAGTCCTTCTATATTTAACTTCACTGCGGATCGGTTAATAAGCGGTGTCCGAGCCCACAAACCAGGCAGACAGGTCAAACTAGAACCCGAACACAGCACCTCCTCCCACCTACGCCGAGAGAGGCGTGGGGCCCGGGCGTGTGGAGCTGACCAGTCTCCAGTCCTCTCCTGGCTTAGGCAGAGGAAGGTGAGTGACCCCAGCTGCTGTCAAGCTGGCACTTTGTACCTGCCCCAAACTATTAGTGTTGCCAAAACCCATTATTTTAGACTTGTTTGAGCCTCATTTTCAAAGACATTGCACAACAACACAAACAGGGATGTGAGCACCTGCTTCTGAGAGGGGAGATGCGAATGCTTTCATCTCTGGTTCAGTGAAAAGAGCTGGACGAGTGGAGCTGTGGACTGCCCAAACGGTTTTCTTGGAGACTGGAACCGGCTGCTGTGCCTGGGGCTCGTGCACCCAGTGGCAAGTGACTGCCCATGATGCAGTCACCTTCTGGTCCCGCCACATGGGCTGTCAGGTTATGCCTGTGGGCCACAAGGAGGAGAGGGCTGGCACCTGTTCCCATTTGCAGGCTTCAGAGGAACACAGGTACCCTCTGGGCCATCATCAGTGACAGGGCTGACCTACTTTCCCAGGGGCTGAGCATAGCAGCCTCCTCTGGCACTGCTATAGGGTGCCGTTAGCTACCAGGTGTGAGTGAGGGTTTTGGCTTTAGGCAGTAGAGAGTGTGAAGCTGAACTGGTTTTAGCCAGTTCCTCGAGTCCGCTCTGACAGGCAATGGGAGAGGCAGGCCCACCCCCCCAACCCCCATTGGGACCAACTTAGGCCTGGTCTCTCTTAGCTGTCCTTTGGGCTGACTCTGGAAACTTGCAAGGCAAATGTTGGAGTGGATGCCATTGTAGAAACTCTGCTCCTGTGCAGCAGTTGTGATTGTGCCGCCTAGTGACCTTGGTTGGGTCAATGTCTTGGCAGCTGTGACAGGGATGGGGACTATGGAGCAGGCTGAGGATGTAAGCACCTTGCAAAGGTGTAGGAAGAGTTTCTTCACACACACCTCACACACAGTTTGGTGTGAGCTGGGCTGGGCCTGGGGTGTCAGTGCTGGTTCGGGGCCTGGTGTCCCAGTAGCACCAGTGCATGGATCTTGGCAGCAGGAAGAGCCACAGCACGCCTATCCCAGCACTACCAAAGGACCTCTTGCCACAGCTAAGCATCCCAGAGTCCCACTTCCTCCATAGCCCCAATGCCCAGCACTTCTGTCCAGAGTGGAGAAGCCCATCCTTAACCCTGCCCCTCATTTAGGTCTCCCAGAGTTAGGGTCTGCATCAGAGTGGCCAGTGTAATGTAGAACTGGAAGGCAACGTGCTTGTAGCACTTGGGGTTGTCTGAGTGAAGACTTCCGCAGACCACCCTTCTTGACAGACACAGTCTACATAGGTCATCCAGTGTCAGGCCTCCAAGGGACTTCCCTCAGACCAGGGCCATTCTCCTGCTTTGCCCTGGGTGCAGGAGCTCATAAGCAGTACTGGTGCCCCCCGCCCCCAGTGAACACAGAGCCGTGGAGCCCATACGTCTCCACATGTCTCCACTGGTCTCGCCACCTGCTCTCAGACATGTGAGTCTGGGAAGCAGAAGGGGGAGGGGTGGGGGGGCATTAGTAGTGCCAATACAAGTCATCAGGTCAGTTGTAGTTAACTCTGGTTTTGTTTTGTTTTTTTTCTTTTTTGGGTATCACCCGGAAATGCTCAGGGGTACCCTGGTCTTTGCTCAGGAATTACTCCTAGCAGCACTTGGGGGACCATATGGGATTCCAGGGATTGAACCCGGGTTGGCTGCATGCAAGGCAAATGCCCTAACCGCTGTGCTATCTCTCTGGCCCCCTCTATTTAAACTTTGTTGGCCCTGGAAATTTGTCTGGCCAGTTTGTCCCACCAATTAGGACACTGAGGTGGAATTGCCACAGTGTTGCTTTGACTCCTGGGGGCCCCTGGAGCACTGCTGCCACCTTGAGTGGGAAAGGAAAGAACTGGTAACCTTAGTTATAATGAATCTGGGCTGGTGCCTTAAGGCCAAATCCCAGAAATGCGGCCAGAGCCCTTCACTTCATTCTCCAGGTCCTCCTGAGAGGTGGCAGTCATGAGTGAGTGTCTATACACTCCTCTGTGGAAACCTTTCTGCTGCCTGAACCCTGGGTGCTTCTTTGAGGTGGATATATCCCCTGCCCTCTGACCCTGGATGCCTTGCACCGCAGTAGGAAGGGACCACACGGCCTGGCAGGTCTCTGAGCCTTGCCTTGGGGAGGCCGTTAGCGGCTAGCCTCTACCCCAGTCAGCCTTTTGATGCCTGTTGGTCATAGGCAGCTCCTGCAGTGGGGGTTCTGGAATAGTTGGTTTGGGAGAGTGACTGTTCCAAGGCTCCTGAGGCCTGCTGTGCGTCATCTGCCAAGGAGAACAGATACAGGCGTCTCTGGCCATTGCGCTTCTCAGGCAAGACTGCTTTTGACATTTAGTCAAGGAGATTTCTAGCCCCTTTCCAGTGTTCAGTAGCAGTAGGGAGGAGCTGCATCCCGACCTGATGCACAAGGGCCAGGCACATAGAGTCGAGTCACAGGTGCAGCCCGTGAGTCCCTGAAGCCTGCTTCTAGTTCTGCTTAGGGTTGTGCTGACAGCGCTCAGGACAAGGAGCAGGACACAGCACGCTCAGAACCTGGCAGGAAGTGTGGGGCTCAGTGGTGTTTACTCTAGCTGCTAGGGGTGAGGAGGGTGAACACTGGTCGCAGGCTAGTGGCTGCAGTAGTGCCTAGCGTCTGGGCTTGGGACCACCATATATTGATGTTGAGCCTGGTCATTCTTTCCAATTTTCAAAACAGTTCAGCTAAGTGTAGCCCTGCTCGCAAAGTGCTCTGGTCCTGTCAGTCTGAGTGGATTCTTGAATATTCAGTGTACGATTCCAGGAAGCCACAAAGAGAACCCTGATGAATATTTCCTTTTTGTCTTCCAGGGGCTGTATTGGTCCTTTCTTTTCTGAGATGTTCAGATTTTTTTTTTTTCCTTTTTTGGGTCATACCCGGCAATGTTCAGGGGTTACTCTTGGTTCTGCACTCAGGAATTACTCCTAGTGGTACCCAGGTGACCACATGGGATGCCGGGATCAGTCCCGGTCAGCTGCATGCAAGGCAAAATCATCTTTTAAAGATTACAGTGTCATAAAGACTGAATTGATGGTTTGCTGTGTTAATTGTGGTTAATGCTCAATGTTCCAGGAGGGAAAAAATTAAGTCTTTACTTTTTTCTCTCCAGGAAAAAATTCCTTTGGTTATCGGAAGAAAAGGGAGGAGAAGTTTACAGTGAGTACATAGCCTCTATCATTCCCATTAACCCTAATTGATCCTGACCAATGGGAGTTTTGATTAAATGAAAGAAAGTTTTGACAGAAGAGTCTCTTTGATGATCTCCATTAAGTGGACAGTGTGAAGCAGAGAAAGAAGAAGATGTCTTAAAGACTGACTCCTTCTCTTCTGTGCGGAGGCCATCTGCACCCTCCTGCGGAGGCAGGACCCTCCAGTGGAATTCTTTCTGTTTAGCTCACCGGGTTGCTTCCCCTCTACCATCTGCCCTGTATATCCTACAATGTTCCTACTTCTGTGAGTAGAAGGAGAAGAACAGAAGTAGGGACAGCCACGGCAGAGCCTGGCAAGCTACCCGTGGTGTATTCGATATGCCAAAAACAGTAGCAGTAATGAAACTTATTCCCAATGAATGGAGTCGTTATTGGTGCCCGATTGAGCAAATGGATGAACACTTATCACTTAAGTGTAAATGTTCCTATTAGTTTATGAGCATTTTTTAGAGCAGCACTGAGGAAAGCTGTGTAGAAAGCTGTGTTGTCTTTTGCTCTCACTCCAGGTCAGGACAAGTCCAGGAGGAGTGTGTGGAGAATCTGCTGGGGAGTGCTTCTTGACCCTTTTACCCACACAGTGCAGTCCAGACGAGCGCTGCTTCTCCAGCTTAGCAGTGACCGACTGGATTCACCTCTGGGCCTTGGCTCCTCAGAAGCTCGCTCTCTCTCTCTCTCTCTCTCTCTCTCTCTCTCTCATCTATCATCTTTCTTATCTATATCTCTATCATCTATCTTATCTATCTTCTGTCTGTCTGCCTACCTACCTACCTACCTACCTACCTACCTACCTACCTACCTACCTACCTACCTACCTACCTACCTACCTACCTACCAACCAAACAACCATCTTGTAATCTCCATCTTTGTGATGCAGCCCCATTTGGGATCCTTCTGTTTGAGAAGCTCATGGTTTGATATTCCTCCTGCATAGCACTTCTGCACGATGTGGGGGTACCCTGCAGGACAGTGAGGGCTGGCAGTGGCCTCCACATGCTTAGCCTGCACCATCTCATTCCAGGTGTGTGCACTTTATGTCTAGAACATCAGCTTTGCCGCTCAGGAGTGCAGGGCACCTCACTCTGGCTAGCATTGCTTTGAGCTCATTTATACTGATTGACTTCCCATAATGTCTGCACCAACAAACCAGCACCTGAATCTCCTCTAGACTGCCAGGAGAGCAACTTGTCATACTCTGTGTTGTGTTTTCTTCTCTGCTTGATGTGGACTATTCAGCTAACTTCAGAAATTCTGAAGTGTGACATGGTGGAACCATTCACCTGACCAGCTTGGTGCTTTGATTAAATGTCTCATCTTTTTCACTTGTAACTTAAAAGCAACTTTTTATTTTGAAAAGCCTTTGAGGCGCCTTAGGGATAGTACCATGGGTAAGGCACTTGCCTTGCATGCTGCTAGACCAGGATTCAATTTCCAGTACCCCATGCGCCCCGTCCCACCAGGAGTGACCCTGAGCACTGCCTGGTGTGGACTAGAAACACATATCTGAAGTGTTCATCACTAAGCCTGCAGATAAAAGTAAATTTAGAATGTGTCTTATTTCCTTAATTTCTCCTTGTATTTTTGTTTGGTCTAAAAAGCATGAGAACCTCTGTAAATATTTTGTTTTGATACATCTTGGGTTCTATTAACTTGCCACATGAGTCGTCATTATAACATGAAAAAGGAACCAGTTGTTTCTTTCATCTTTTGTATCTAGTCGTTTCCTTTAGCTCTTGTCATTTTAGAGCCGTGCAGGTCACTCAGCATTGCTCGCATCCTAGTACTCCTCAGTTTCTGACAGCTAAGGTCTCTAACCTTTAAAATCAGGCCTCATAGAATTCCTGCATTCGGGCAGTTGTCACCTGCCCTCTTCCCAAGCTCTGCTGAAGGGTTGGTGACAGCAGCTGAGCTCTGAGGCCTAAGCAGCTGAGGGAGTTTCCAGAAGCAGGAAGAGAAACAGCTGGATACCCTCAGGAATCGTTCAGGGGCCTGTTTCCCCACTAGCCTCTTCTGTGTGTTCTGACATTTGTTCTAGACTGCTGCTCTGAAGAAGAACCCTCAGGGAAATGTTGGTCTTTTTTTTTTTTTTTCCCTTTTTGGGTCGCGATCCAGCGATGCTCAGGGTTACTCCTGACTCTGCGCTCAGGAATTACTCCTGGCACTGCATGGGGGGTCCATATGGGATGTCGGGGATCAAACCCGGGTCAGCTGCATGCAAGGCAAACACCCTACCCGGCTCGACTATCGCTCCGCTCCGGCCCGAAATGTTAGTGTTTCATATTAGCGAGCCCTGGAAGGGAAAGCACTGCTTTCAGTAAGAGCAGCTGAAACACCTTCCTCCTAGACAGGGAGGGAGCTTGTTGCCTTACCTCAATCCTTCCCCTCCACTGAGGAGCTAGGGGGCTTAGATACAGTTTCTATCTTGCCAAAGCCAATTGATTGAAGGTTTGTAAAGACAGCCCTGTATTTCTCCTGAGATCTTGGACTTGTTAATCACTCTCTCTTTTGTTTGGGGCTCAAAGGCTACTCTCAGCTATGTTTGGGGGGGTCACTCCAGGCGGCACTTGTGGGAGCTATACGGTGCCAAGGGAGCCCCTAGGCTGAGCATACGTGTAGCCTGTTCTGCCATCTCTGGCTCTACTCTTGGGGGTGCTCGTGCTGCTTTTGGTTTTTTGAAGTCTGGGGATCAGAATTTATTATTCAAGACCTTGTTTTTTTTCCCCCTTTTTTTTTTTTTTTTTGCAGAACTTAGTAAGTTCTGCAAAACTTGGAGGGGCCCTTCAGGCACCTCGCTTTCTTTTTTTTTTTTAATTTTATTATAGCATCGTGAGATATACGATTACCAAGATGTTCATGTTTGGGTTTCAGTCATACAGTGTTCCAGCACCCATCCCTCCACCAGTGCCCTTTCCCACCACCAATGTCTCTAGATCCCTCCCCGCTGCCCAGCCTGCCTCTATGGCAGGCATTCTTTCTTCCCTTTCTTTCTTCCCTTTCTTTCTTTCTTTCTTCCTTCCTTCCTTCCTTCCTTCCTTCCTTCCTTTCTTTCTTTCTCTCTTTCTTTTTTCTTCTCTTTCTTTCTTTCTTTCTTTCTTTCTCTCTCTCTCTCCCTCCCTTCCTCCCCTCCCTCTCTCTCTTTTTTTCTTTCTTTCTTTCTTTCTTTCTTTCTTTCTTTCTTTCTTTCTTTCTTTCTTTCTTTCTTTCTTTCTTTCTTTCTTCTTCCTTCCTTTTCTTCCTTCCTTCCTTCCTTCCTTCCTCTCTTCCTTCCTTCCTTCCTTCTTTCCTTTCCTTTCCTTCCTCTCTCTCTTTCTCTTTCTTCCCTCCCTCCCTCCCTTCTCTATCTTTCTTTCTTTTTTTAAAAAATTTTTTATTATACCACCATGAGAAGAATATTACAAAGGTGTTCATAATTGGGTCTCAGTCATATATTGTTCCAGCACCCATCCCTTCACCAATGCCCCATTCCCATCACCAATGTCCCCACATTCCCTCTCTCCCAGCTCTAGAGCAGGTATTTTCGCTCTCCCTTTCTCTCTCTCTCTCTTTCATCTTTTTTTAATTTTTATTATACCGTGTGAGATACAGAATTACAAAGATGTTCATAATTGGGTCTCTACAACAGTGTTCCAGAATCCATCCCTCCACCAGTGCCAATTTTCAGCACCCAATTCCCAAACACCCACCCAAACTCTGTCCACCCCTATTGCAGGCGCATTTTACTTATCTATCTCTTTGTCCCTATATTTCCCAATCTCTCTTCTATTATACTTTATGGCTTGTCCTATGGATACTAGTCATGTATGATGTATCTATCTGAATAACTGTTTACTGTTTACATAGTAAACAGTTATATACTATTTACATAGTAAACAGTTACATAGTAAACTGTTTACTGTTTACATAGTAAACAGTTATAGACATGTTTTAACTGATACCAGTGAGCCAGGCAAGAAGCAAGAGCAAACCACACATCATACCGTTAGTCATTCTCAACATCCAGACTCCATAGTTCCTCAGAGCGCCATCCAAGAGAAAACCTGATCTTCCCCCTTTAAGTTTCATCAGTAAATGCTCGGGTTGAGAGCCTTCTACTGAGACTATACCACCTACACGGTAAAGCCTGGCAAGCTACCGTGTTTTATGTAGTTTTTATGCTAAAGACTAGTAACTATTATGGACCTCAGTTCCATAACCTGAAGAATGGTTTCGGGCTCCTCCTGTCCCTGTAGCAAGTAGATGCCCTTGGGTTGCACTTGGTTTTGACAGGACTAATGGAGATGTTACTAGTGCCCACTCGAGCAAATCGATGAACAATGGGAAGACAGTGATACAGTAATCTATCTGAATATTTAATAGTGAGTTCTAGTGTGACATCATAATTCCTCATTCCCCATAACCTCTCCAGTTTGATGCAAATAGAATGATCATTGAAGTGTACAAGTGAGAAAGATCCTGAAAGGACCTGGTGCTAAAATACATTGAGTCTAAGATCTGCGGCGCGGTTCGCAGCCGTGGGTCTGGAGTCTCTCTTGCGGCGGATCTGGAGTTTCTCTTGCAGTGGTTGGCTGTGGTGGCTGGAGCTCAGGGCCACACCCACTGAGCCCGGAGGCTGGGGACTGAGTGGAGGCCCTCAATCCTTGCTCTGAGTCCAGCAGGCGCATCCGCCTGCATGGCGAGCAGGCCCTAGGAGCTCTGTAGCATACGACCAGGCGCTGGCCGAGCCTTTTGTCAAGACCTTGTTTTTAAACGCTGATTCCAAAATCTGAAACATTCAGTGACTGAGTGTTGCGCTAATTGTAAACTCCCCTTCTTGTTAGGCTGCTTTCCAGCTAACATTTTGTAAGATTGCCTGTAGTGGGTGTGGAGAGTTGAGAGCAGCATTTTTTGTTTATTTGTTTGTTTTCCTTTTACTGTCTTCAATGTGATTTAAATAAAGACACTGGGGCCAGGGGTGAATAAGATTTAGATTGTTCTGGTTTTTGCCCTCTCGGAGCTTTCACTGCTCTTCTTGTGCACCACCAGGCTTTGGTGACTTCCCTTGACGAGAGCCAGCATGCCTCCGTGGTCAGAGGTGGTGGGGTTGCGTTGGTTGAATTCATGATGTTTGCATGTAGTAGGGCATTTTGGTGTTGGCTCTGGTTGGGGTTGCTGTTGTTTTGCCAGACATGGGTGAAAAGCAGATGATGAGAGAATGCCATTGACCTCACTTCTGTGTCTCTTGTCTCTTGCTGTCTACACCTGTGCATGTTTATGGGTACTGTTCTTTTCAGAGGGGTCAGAATCAGTCACCGACGCCACCAAAGCCTCCATCCCCAAGCTTCAATTAGGGCTGTCCAACTTCCCCACTGCCTGGGGCAGCGGGTCACTTGAAGACTGAGGACTTGTTTGAAAACAGACTGTCTGGCTTGCTAATAGGATCGTCGAAAGAAAGGGTAAGATGCCAACCACAGGCTAGCTTGGCCGCCACATTGGGCCCTGCCTGACCAGGACCTGCATAGTATTTTATACAAACCATCAGAGGTGTGTAAAGAGCAAGATGACACGGGGACAGGAGCTGTGGGGTCAGCAGACCTAACTCTCTGGGTTCTCCCCCTGCCTGCTGAGCTGCTGATGAGAGCCTGTGCTCTGTGCCCAACGGTCAGACTCCTCCACTGTTTGCATTTCACAGGTTAGAAAACAGAAGTGTTAACAGTTCTAGCAATGCATGTGAATCCCAAGAAGCCTGCAAACATTTCAGTGTTGGTAACTGAATAAACACATATTTGCCACGCTTGTAGTTTGTCGGGGAGCCCCTGGGGTCCCCAATAGTATCAAGACAGAAGTTCTCTTCTGTCTCTGAGGCCGCTGGGGAATGGGAGCCTGGCGCGTTCCAAAAGATTTTTAATAGTACATTAAGCTCTACTGCTGCAATCCAATATAACAGAAGACCTCTAGCTCTGATCAGAACTTAGACTATGCACAATGGCCCAAGTCTCCTACAAAAGAGGATCCCACCAGAGAAAATTCCACCAAAGGGGCCGGAGAAGCACAGCAGGAAGGGCATTTGCCTTGCACGCAGCCGACCTGGGTTCGATCCCTGGCATCCCATATGGTCCTCGAGCACCGCCAGGAGTAACCCCTGAGCATTGCTGGGTGTGACCCAAAAAGCAAAAAAAAAAAAAAAAAAAGGAAAAGAAAGAAAGAAAATCCCACCAAAGTGGATGCAGTATCTCAATTCAGTCCCCTTATGTACACAAAAGTAATCCTAACTTCAGGGAGGGTCCTAGCAGCAAAGATCAACTGAACAGCTTCTAGAAAGTAGAAGAGTGTAGTAGGTTGGTTCCTACCCTACTACAGGCCTAAGCAAATGATTATGCCAGCGACTTATCTCCTTTTCTGAGATTATCTTTTATGTAGAAACTGTGGAGAGAGAAAGGGGCTGGTATAAAATTATACATCTTAATTTCATGGGCTTCATGTAATCTAGATGGTATCCACAAGGTCCTTATTTATTATCTGTATCTTGTTCTCTGTATACTGAAAGTGTCACACTCGCCTGCTTGAGGGCAGACTAGTATGATTCTTCCCATAATCTTAAGCGATAGCCTCAGTAGCCAGGTGGTAGTCTCTTGGTAAATTCTAACTGTCCCACACTGGGACCAGTGCGTATAAAGAGCTGTGCCCAATCTAGATAACATAGAAGTCATAGTAGATATTTACTCATTCAGAGTCAAGATGACTTCTATAACTGCCACACCCTCCATCAGTGTTTACACAGAAGAGAGATCTCATTAGTATGAACCTTACTTAAGAACAGGTAAATAATTAAACTGAGTAAACAGATTAAACAGCAAAGCTCCTAAACTAACTAGGCCTCAGTAGTTCACTCCTGCAAAGATCTCAGTCACAGGGACCACAAAGTGCAGAGGCCAGAGGTCTTGACTGACCAGTTCTCTCTCCAAGTGCTGCTGTTGTCAATTGGCCAATGCTGTGAGGACTGTCCAGTACTAGGAGGGATGTGTGCTAGCTCTGAGCTCTGTCCCAGGTAGCTGTTGGTCTTGGCTGCACACTAGCATATTCTGTGGCCACTGCCTCCTGAGAGAGAAAGAGGCCAACACCCCTGCACCCAAACATCTGCACTCACATGTCCAGCTTCCTGGCTCCAGGAGATGCTGTGCCAGCTTCCAGGCCCTACGGCCAATTTGTAGGGTCAGACACCAAGTTTAGTCTGCTACTTCATTTTTGAAGTTTATATATCTATATATATAGATATATATACACTTATTTACGTTTACATAAAGTTTATATATTTTTTTCTGCACCTGGTGCTCAGGGATCATTTTCTACACCTGAGCTTAGGGTGGAGCTCAGGGGACCTTATGGAGTCAAATCTGGAGTCAAATCCAGGTTGGCTGCATGCAAGGAAACCACTTTAACTCATTGTACTGTCTCTAGCCGTGGCTTGCTCTCTCTCTCTCTCTCTCTCTCTCTCTCTCTCTCTCTCTCTCTATTGTGGTGCTGGGGATTGAGTCAGCCTCACAAGGCAAGGCAAGTGAAGTTTGGCCTGTTTCGAGCAGTCATCTCTTACTTAGATACGCCTTGGAGAATGAGTTAGTCAGGACGTGAGCTGTAGGACCAAGAGGGGATGGAGAGCAGAATAAGCAGATCCCTCTGTCCTTCACAAACGAGTTTCTCTGACAAACTGCTCAAAGTGTCCCTTGGCTGGTTTCTGACTTCTCTGTCACCGGGTGGTTGGCGCTTGCTGCTGGCCTGGAGAGGCGCGGTGGTGTTCTGTCCTTCCTGCTCTGGGGAACTGCAGACTGGCTTGCTGGGCCAGCTCGGTAGCTTGGAAAGGAAAGGTTTGAAGAAAAAGCCAGTTTGCACTTCATTCCATTTCTCGTGATGAGTTCTCTTTAATACCTGTGGCCTGGGCTCTATGAGCCCCTGTGGGCTCAGTGCCTGAAGAGTGGAGCTCTCTGTCTTGCAGTATGCACTCATGGATTTCTTTTCACCTCACTCTCCTCTCTTGCTCAAGTAGGAGACTGTATACACTTCCTTCCTAGGTTTACTTTAGGTGGATGCCCCATTAGCCCCTTTGGCAGTGACTTAACGGGGGAGGGGGCCACCTGGGGCCTCATTACTGGAGTGAGTGGTGTGGGATTGTGTTGGGGCTGCTATCAGGGTTCGGTTCTCGGCATCAAGGCGGGGTGGGAGGTGCACTGAGATGTTTCTTTGCCTCTGCAGTTGAGAAAACAGGATTACAGGAGTCAGAGGGCCAGAGCTGCCCTGGTCTGTTAAGATTGTAGTGACAAAGGCCTGAGGGCGCTTCTTTGGCCAGTTACGAGCTGTGCCTTTGCTGCTTTGCAGAGCTTGAGTGCAGAGGTAGGCACAAGCACGATTCCGCCAGCAACCCCTCGAGAGCCCCTGGTGCCGGCTTCCTGTGCCGTGTCCACGGCCTACGAACGCTCTCCTTCTCCAGCACGTTCCCCTGAGTAAGTAGTTCCGCTTGCCTTGTTTCCTGGGCATCTGGGCGGTGTTGCATGAGACTCAGCACTGCTGGTGTTTCTACAGGGACCCCAAAGCGGTGGAGAAGCAGAGGGAAGCCCCAAATGTGGACAGACTTTCTTCTGCTCTCATGACCACCGTGAGCAAATCGGTGCAGGTGAATGGCGCTGCCACGGTAGGTGTCCTGCCACTTGCTGCCCCAGAAGGTGCTCTGGGGCTGGGAACCGAGACCCACGGGAGCTCATTTCCTGTCTATCCTCATGTGCCAGGGTTGTACTGAGTGTGCAGAACCCTTGATGTTTGCTCACCTTCTTTCTAATGACTACTCTGAGTGTCTCCTGAGCACACTCTGGGCCCCCTTGCCTCCCAGTATCAGGTGAGAGGATAGTTCTGACATAAAACAAGATTCCAGTTGCTGTTCTCCAAGATGTTGGGGGACTTGACACTTGACTCTCTGGATCATGTCAGTGAGTAAGAGTTGAGCTGTACAGGGAGGGTAATGAAGGTGGAGACAGATGGTGGGGGTGCTCTAGCCCTGTTCACCCCAGCTCTGCGGGGCCTAGGCTCTCAACATAGCACCCCCGCCCTTTGCATATCACCCTCTTTATTCCGGTTTCTGCTGTATGTTGAATGAGTTTGTTGTTATAAAATCTTTTGAGTTGATTTACATTCTCACTCTCCACAAAGTAGTAGATGAACCTTAAAACAAAACCAAGTGGCCAGAGCAATAGTGCAGTGTGTAGGGCTCTTGCCTTGCATGCGGCTGACCCGGGTTTGATTCCTGGCATCTCATAGGTCCCTAAGCCCCACCAGGTATAACCCCTGAGCACCATCAAGTGTGTTCTGGGCAGGGCAGTGTTTTGGACTGTGCCTAGCCATCTTCAGGGGTGATCAGAGGGGCCAGCGAGAGGAATGTGATAAGGCGCTTGTCTTGAGATCCTTAACCCAAGTTTTACCCCTGCACCACAATGTGGACATAGGGTTCCCCAAAAGGACTGCCAGGAGTGGTCTGAGTACTTTTGAGTGTGGCCCCAATCTCCCCATAATTTGAGTTTGTTAGGTCGTTTAAAAAGATTTTTGGCAGTTCGGGGGCTCGAACTTAATGTACTTTACACGTGCTTCTGAGCTACGCCGTTGACCTCAGATTACTGTTAACTATTAACTTCATGAAGCCTTTTCCTGCCTCCAGCCCAGTGAGCTATTTCTCCAGTATTGTTTTCCTTCCTTCCTTGGCAGCCCTCCTGCCCCTCACAGAGTCAACCTCAGTCCATTTGCGAGAGAGTCTGAGTTGTCCTGGCACAGAATTTAGGGCCAGAGTGGAGCTCCCTTGGTTCACTCAGGCTGGTGGGATAATGTGCCCCCAGGATGTCTCTGGGCACAGCACTTTGTGCGTGTGCCACAAGAGTTGTGTCTATTCCTAGGAACTGCGGAAACCCAGCTACGCAGAGATCTGCCAGAGGACAAGCAGAGAGCCTTCTTCCCCGCTGCCACCCCCCAAGGAACAGAAGCCCCACTCTGCTGTCTGTGTGAAGGAAGAGAAGAAGCTTGCTGAAACAGAGCCCCCTGCCCCTAAATCCCACCCAGGAGCCCCAAGAGACCAGAGGAGACCCCTGGGGCGCCGGCCCTCTCCGCCAGCCGTGGGCAAGCGTCCACACCGAGAACAGAGTCCCCCTCCCAAGTCTCCCCAGTGAATGTGTGGTCTGGAGGGAGGTGAGCGTGGAAGCAGCCGTGAGGCTGCGTGGTGCCGAGTGAGCCGCTGGTTAGGAGCTTGCAGTCTGAGGGCCCACGAGAGGCCTGCAGTTATTTTCCTCAGAGTCGGATTTTCCTCCCCTTGGAAAAAAAATCTATTTTTCAGGATTTAATTACTATAAACCTTATTTTAGGTTGGTGCTTAACTGGAGGTGATGTATAAGTCTGATTCTTTTCAGGATAGAAAATGCATTTGTCCTAACAAATTGGTATTTTTTATTATGCCTCCATGTGGCAATGAATGCAAGCTATGTATAGTTAGTTTTTCTAAATTAAGCGGAACTGCTCCTTCACTTTTCAGATGACTGGTTAGCAAGTGCGTATCTCTGTCCAGATGGCTAGGCAGGACTGCGTGCTGGCCCGTGGGGGAGTTGGGG
The DNA here is from genome assembly GCA_021461705.1 of Cryptotis parvus. NCBI lineage: Eukaryota > Metazoa > Chordata > Mammalia > Eulipotyphla > Soricidae > Cryptotis > Cryptotis parvus. The sequence goes on along the minus strand of JAJIBD010027657.1, from coordinate 18,573 downwards.
TGCGGTCCCCAGGAAAGAAGTGAGGGGAGTCATCTGGACAGGGGAGTGTCCTCTCACTAGAGCCCTCGTCTTGGGAAAAGATAGCCTGGTTTTGATTCCGTGGGCAAAGCGAGCCTGCAGGAGCTCCACGAGAGCCCGCCTCCTCCAGTTTGATGGACTGCAAGCAAGTAACCAGCTTCTCACTCACTTTTCAAGTGGCTACTCTGTAAGATAAACTCAAAGCACATTGTGAATAGAACGTCAATGAGAACGGTGACTTTGTTACCCACTGACCTGTTCCTGCAAAATGGACCCTGATGCTGTCCTGCTCCCGCAGGTGGCTCAGAGGGTCGGGTGCAACTCCACTCTTGAGTGCTCTTCCCTGGATGGAAACTTGTTGAACTGTTGAGAATGGCATTTGTGGTGGAGGCTAAAATTTTGCTCTCTTACCTCCAAGACAAGGGTTTTTGCTGATCCCGGCAGGGCTGCACCCTGAAAAGATGTGTGCACTAAAGCTAGCAGTTATGATAAAGTTAAACTTCAGTTATTTTGTTTAAAATGTCTAAATTTTTTCCTTTTAAGTATTCTAAGCAGCAGACATTAAGATAAAGCGTATTTTCTGCTAAATGTAACCATACCGTTTATTCCAGAAAATGTTATTTAACAAGACTGAGGGTTTTTTTTCAAACAATTATTTCCATCCAATATTTAAAGACTTGAATTTTATTTAAACTTGAAAATGACTTTGCCTTAACTTTTGTATAAGACAGCTTAAGAGTTGCTGGAGCCTGGCCCCTGGTTGGTGTGGAGTGGGTCACAGAGTCCCTCAGGCGGCGGGGTCTGCTGTCACCGGCTTCACTGCGTGAGCATACTGTAGTACCTACCAGAACTAGCAGTACGTTTGTAATCTGCCCTGAAGATCTTAAACAGTTGATCTTTTTCCAGATTGTTGGGAATCCTGTAAATGCAAATAGACGCTACTGTATTGAATATGTTCACTCGGGAGTGTGTGCTTTGCTTGTACAGTTGTAAATAATCAGAACATATTAAAAGGTACCCTAAAGAGAAAATCTGATAAAGATTATCGATATATTATAAATGTTGCTATTGAGCTGGATGTAGATAAACTAAATGTTGTGGTTTGCATATTACTTTGATTTGTTGAGGTTTTTCTTTTTTTCTTTCTACTGGTATGTTGATCTGGTTCTGCCTCTTTGCTGCTGCAGAAGGGAAGTGTGGAAGGTTTAAATCAAGACTCCAATGTTACTGTGCCCTTTAAAGTTTGTAAATATGTACCAATATATCTGATGTGAAAAGGGTGTTTGAGTATAATATAGCACACAGGAAGTGACAAGATCTTTAAAATTAAGCATAATCCACTACTTAAAATAGTCAGTAGCTGAGCATGATTGACCTGCCAGAGGGAGGCCCTGAGCAATTCTTAGTCAAATAGCTAGAAATCCCCACAGTGCTATTTTACGAATACCTGTAAAATGGAATCTAGGAATGTGTTTCCTTGTAGTCGTCAGGTTGCTGACTAAAAAAACCATAATTGACATCTTTTACTCAAACTGATGCATTCTTGGGAAATCTCTGGCAAGGCCAGCCATACTTTGAGGGTTCCTGAGTGCTGCCACCTTTTCACGAGGGAGCGGATGTTGTCCAGTGCTGTGGAGCAGAAACTATCTCTGGCGGTGCCAGGCCCTTTCTCCAAAGGGGGTTAGCAGGCGCTGCGTGGGCAGCCAGGCATCAGGAGGAAGGTGGGTGCCTGCTGCAGTGGCTGGTGTTTGCCAGGGGCCCCTGCCTCTCGCCTGCGTGTCCTAAAGCCAAGGTCACAGCAAGAGCTTCCCTTCCCTGATGTGATTTCTCTAGCCTGGTCTGGTTGGCAAATCTGCCAGTTAGGGCAGCATGTGCAAGCAGCCATGGCGGCCGTACAGGCAGGGAGCATCCATTTCTCCACGTCCCTTTCCTATCCCCAGCAGTTTAGCAGGGTGTGGAATCGGAGGGTGTGCACAGTGGTGTTGTAACATGCACAGTTGTGTGGCGAAGCTCACCGCTTGGAAACTCGGAGAGTGAGGCCTGGCCCCTTTTCACCAGACATGAATTTCAAGTAGAGTAGTTGTTTTGTTTTTTGCTCCCCTTTAGCGTCTGGGGTTTCTGAGCGGCCTCCTGCCACCCAGGCAGCCATCCCTCGTGTCACCAGCAGGTGGCAGAGCTTGTGCAGTGTTGTTGCTCTGTCAAGATATCGGCGTGCCCCAGAGGGCTGGTGGCCAGGCTCTCTCGCCACCCCTGTTCTCCTCAGGGCCGCAGGAAGCAGCCGACAATCACCGCAGGGCGGCTGACGCTGCCAGGTCAAACAGCCTTGAGTGTGCTGAGGGAGGCCCAAGGGCCCATGTTTCTGTCCTTTCATTAAGACTGGAATCAAGCTTATGTGTAAACTATTGGTAATTTAAGTTTCCTTCTGTGTCAGTGTAAAATTGTCTAATTTCAAAAAAAAATGTAGGTTATGAAAAATAAAGACTTAGGCACTGTTCAGTTTTTCTTTTGATTTTTTTTAATTAAAGTTTTCTTCAAGAATGCATCTTTTAAAAAAATGACTTTTTTTGCCTGTTTTCATCGGAGGGACACAGGGTGAAGGTGGGTCACCCTAAACCTGTGGGGTTTCGGGGCTCCGAGGAGTGTCATACTGCAGGGCACAGGGGGTGAAGGGCTCCCAGGAGTGTTGAGCCATTGCCAGGGGGCTGGGGGAGAGTGTCCGAGGACAGCTGCACAGCACACAGTGTGCCGGTGGGCTGTCTCACGCGGCATCTCCAGAAAGTCGCCTTGAGCGGCGGGGTCCCGGGGGCTCAGACCCTTAAGATGGTGGTAGTGCCTGTAGAGGGAAGCTGGCCAGTGTGCCGCGTGCCTCCTCCCCAGCGCTGGGCTGGCCTGCTCCCCCCTTCACTTCTGCCGCACAGATGTCTTCCCTTTTCGTTGTGTCTGTCTTCTGTTGCCGAGTGGTCAGCGGCTGCGCCAGCAGTAACCCGAACTTCGCGTGTCACCGGGAGCCTGGGAACCACGTGGGGCGGCGAGTGTGGGCTTGGTCCCGTGGCGGGCAGAGCCTTTTCGACAGGGCGGGGTGGCCCTGTGGTGGATGGGCGAGTCTGATGCGTGGGGCGGTCTCCCGAGCAGTACTCAGGCGCCCCGTCTCCGCTACTGCGGGCCTCCACCGCAGCCCAGTCACCCAGCGGAGCCACGGCCACCCCAGTCCCGCAGCTCACTGCCCCCAGTTGGGCGCGGCCGGTGAGACCGAGCAGCATTCCCGGCTCCAGGGGAGCCGTGAGGGGTGGAAGGACTGAGAGTGCGCGGCCGGCCCTGGCCCGGACCCGACCCTGGCCGCACCTGAGGTCGTGTCCGGCACGACAGGCCGGGTGCTCCTGCCGGGCGCCTCTGAGCCTCACCCCAGCGCCCTCGGCCGGCTCCTCCGTTCTTGGTCCTGCAGGGACTTGAGACCCCGTGGAAGCAGCCGCTGTGCCCGGCAGAGGACGCTGGATCCCGGGTTCGGCTTCCTGGAGCCACCAGAGTTCCGTCTTCCAGCGCTCTTGGCTGGACACACCGCAGCCAGGCGTTCTCCTGGCCTAGGGGTCGCTGTGAGGAACGCCAGGGTCCAGGGGTCCAGGTCAGGAGATGAGCCCACACGGCTGCTGCCAGCCTGCTCCACGCATCGGCGGGGGTTTCTGCAGGGGCTATGCATGCAGCCCAGTGCGGTACCAGGGGTTTCAGAACCGAACCCCAGAGCAGAGCAGCAGGGGCTGAGGTCTGGGAGATGGCCTCGCTCGGGCCTGAAGAATACGGGGACCCTGAGGGATGCCCTCCCTGGTGTCCACTCCGCTCCCAGGGCCCCGTGGGAAGTCTGCTTGGACTAGGCTGTTGCTCACAGCTCCGGCAGGAGTGTGACCACGGCTGGAGCACGAGGGAGGCTTGTGGTGACAGACTTCTCTGACTGAGGTGCTTCCCGCCCCTCATTGGCTCTCCCACAGCACTCCTGACACCCAGGAAAGGGTGACCTGCGATTGAGGGGTCTACATCAGCCCGGGTACAGGGAGGACCGCTGAGCTGGGCCTGCCAGGACCTTCTGAGGTGAAGGGTCGAGAGGCAGCTCAGGGCAGCTCAGGCCTGCCTGTCAGCAGCTCAGTTCTGGGAAAGGTACGGCTGCTCCAGGCCGGGAGTGGCCGCAGATTGGGGGCCTCCTGGACTCCCCCACCCAGGGGTAGGCACTCAGGACAGCGTGAGATGAAGGCTTTAGAACAACGTACTCTGCTGCTGGGAGGTGAGTGTGACCGGGCAGCTGGTGCCTGGTGGGGTTGAGACTGCCCAGACTGACGTTTGCCCTTGGAGCTTGCTTCTGGGCCAGCCACGCTGCTCAGAAAACACTTCGGGGAGTGGTGCCCCTCAGCTCTGAGACTGGGTAGCTCCAAGAGCCCTCACTCCTCTTAACAAGTCTGCTAAGAGGCAGGCTTGATGCTTGATGCTCTAGAATAGTCTCCAGATTGGACCCTGAGTCCTGGGGCTCTCCCTGGCTCTGTCATGCTGTCTCATGGTCCTTCCCACTTTACACATCTTTTAGTTATCTCTTTTTTGCTTTTTTTGGGGGGAGGGGTCACACCCAGCGACGCTGATGGGTTACTCTTGGCTCTTCGCTCAGGAATTACTCCTGGCAGTGCTCAGGGGACCATATGGGATGTCAGGGATCAAACCCGGTTAGCCGTGTGCAAGGCAAACACCCTACCCGCTATGCTATCGCTTCAGCCACCTTACATATCATTCTTTTTCTCTTTGTTTTATATTTTTTTCTAAAATTTAGACACTGATTGGCATAGTTATTCATACTTGAATATCAGGTATACAATTTTCTCACACCTATCACATCATCAGTGCCGACTTCCCTCCATCGAGGTCTCTGATTACCTCCTCTACCACACGCTATGCCTCTTTAATAAGCACCTTTTTTAAATTTTGTTATTGTAGTTTGGATCTTATGCTTTCAGTCATGTTGGTTCTGTGGTTCAACTGGATAAGTACATAATATCCCTTCAGCACCGCTGTGTCCATGGTAGTAACAGGATCATTGGGCAGGGGCCACAGTCCCCCATGAAGGCAACCCAGTCCTGCTGCTCAGACCCCAGTGAGGAGAAAGCACCGTGACCAAGGGACTTGGAGTCCAGAATGCCCCAATCTCCCATCATGGGGCGGACCCACAGCCTTCTTTGTACAGCTGTGCCGTTTCTGCCAGGGTCATGCCACCACAGTCAGCACCTCAACTTCCAAGGATGCTCAGTGTCACCTGGCTCAGATGTGATCACCCGAGGTGCTGGCACCAGGCCCAGCTCCGCAGGGACCATCAGATTTTAATTACAACAGAGCTGGAACTTGAGCCTGCAGCTTGTTTAGCTTTCCTGGCAGTAGAAAGCAGCAGAATTAACCCTCATCAAATATTGAAGCCGCAACAATATCTGGTCAGCACGGAGTCGGCCAACCCAGGGACTGTGGGTTTTCTCTTCCTAAAGTTTCAGAAATCTGGTGTGTGATGCTGACTCTGTCTCATAGGTGCTATCACCTGTGCTTGTGCCTGGCACCTCCCTACCAGTTTGACCCCAAGATGTAAGAGGCTCATTTCTGCCCTCCTCTCACACTGCATCAAGGCTCATGCAGTGTTCTCAGGACATGGGCTCTACTGCATCACACCTGTCTGGACTGCTTAACCAAGTAGGGTGCCCACCCCTTTATGTGGGTGGGCAAGTGTCAGGTGGGGGTGTCCCCATCTGCATGTGCAGGCAGCTGTCAGGTCAGGATGTCCCACCCATGTGTGGAAATACATGTCAGGTGAGAGTCTCACCTCTTTGTGGAGACAGGAGTCAAGTGAGCGTGAGCCACCTGTGTGTGGACAGTGTCAGGTGATGTATCAGTTTTACGAAGTCTGTGGGCCCTCAGGGCACTTCTCACCTTCTGGACTATGCTTTCTTTCCTTTCTCCTCACTTGAGTCTTTGGGATAGTTATATTTTCTAAGAAAATTTCAGTATGGTTTTGGGAAGGTTTTTGGAAGTATGGTTTGGGGAGGTTTGGTGCCTCATCAGTAGCTTTTTTATAACACCATCACTATGAAACAACTTGAGTGTTTTTTTTCCCCATCTCCAGAGTCCCCAGTTTTCCCCAATTGCCTTACCCACAGCACCTGTCTATGGTGCAGTATGGTGTCAGGAAGTGATCGTGGCCTTGTGCTCTGCCCTGCAGCTACCAGCTGACCCCTTCCTGCCAATGTCTGTCAGCCGTTCATAGCTGGTCTCCTGTGGCACAGAGCCAGCAGGCAGTGTCTTCCTGCAGTTCTGGGCCTTCCCACAGGCTTGTCTCGGGAGGGAGGAGAGTGCCCATCATGTTTGCTGGCGGACTGCCCACTCTGCTTCCTGCCATGCGGGCAGAGGCCAGTGGGAGGTGCTGGTCAGGGTTCCAGTGTGAATGGCGGCTCACCAGGCACAGACTGGTAGAAGCAGTCTAGCTGAGATCAGAAGCAGGTCAGAGGGAAAGTGAATCTCGGGGTCTGAGGGAAACGCTACAAGCTGTGCAGAGGCCATTAGCCAGGGTCTCTGGTGTGACTGGCACCCAGCTAGCCTCATGCAGGTGGAGATTCTGCTGGCACCAGGCTGGCAGTTCTTGCTTCTGCACAGGGCAAGCACCCAGACAAGGACAGCCTTGCCCTGTGCTAGGAGCCCCTGGGTGAGGGGAACCAAAATGGGACTCACCAGCCTGGCAGACTTCTCCCCGCTGCAGCCCAGGCAGGGGTGAGCTCAGGGTCTTAGAGACTTCTCCCGCTGCAGCCCAGGCAGGGGGTGAGCTCAGGGTCTTAAAGACACACCTAAGGTGTCCCTGAGGTCTCAGATACTCTCATGCCCACCTGCAAGGGTGCCCTGTATCACCTGTGTCTGGTCAGCCAGCACCCTGCTGGCCCCAGCAAGTGGGTGGTCACGTGGGGCCATATCATCAATCCGCATCATCTGAGTGGTGTTCTGGGTTTCACACTGAAGCCGTGTGAAACCCAGAACACACAAAGGGTCACTGGGGGATGCAGTGACCATGTGTGCCCACCCTCAGCACCTACTGGGGCAGACACAGGGCTTGTGGCATGCCGGGTGAGTGCCAGTGGGGGAGGCATCGCTTTGAAGGAGCATCAGCATTGGCTCTTGTCTCTAGTTGTGGGTCCTGCCCAGCCCAGCCTACTCATGAGCACTGGGAGTGGGGTGACTTCAGAGCTGCTTAAGGAAGGCCCTGGGTTAGAGCCTGTGGCACCTGTGAAGGATTAATTTTGGCTACACCCTGGGGCTGGAGTGATAGCACAGCAGGTAGGGCATTTACCTTGCACATGGCCAGCCTGGGTTCGATCCCCAGCATCCCATATGGTCCCCCAAGCATTACCAGGAGTAATTCCTGAGTGCAGAGCCAGGAATAACCCCTGAGTGTTGCCGGGTGTGACCCAAAAAAAAAAAAGTGCTCAGGGTCACTCCTCTGCTTGGGTCACTTCTGGAAGGCTCAGGGACCTTATGGGTGCCAGGCAAATGCCCTACCTGCTGTACTATTGCTTCAACCTGAGTTATGCACTCTTCAAAACCAAACCATATATGAGAGATGCTTCCGGTCCTCTCGCCAAGCTCACTACACTGGGGCTCCCCAGAGGGGGTTGGGTTTGGTCTGATCCGTCCCAACAGAGCCCCAGCAATTGAAAACCTCCACACTCCACAGTTGCCACCATGTTCAGGGCTGAGTCCACTACTCAGACAAGCTGCACCCAGAAATTAGTCCATTGAAAAGCTCAGGCAGGGGCCGGAGCGATAGCCCAGCGGTAGGGCGTTTGCCTTGCGCGCGGCGGCCCATGCCGGCCAGGGTTCGATCCCCGGCATCCCATATGGTCCCCGAGCACCGCCAGGAGTAATTCCTGAGTGCAGAGCCAGGAGTAACCCCTGAGCATCGCCGGGTGTGACCCGAAAAGCAAAAAAAAAAGAAGAAGAAAAGCTCAGGCAGGCAGGTTTTGCAGCTGAAATCCCCAGGCTTACAGAGTTGGTTGGGCTGCCTCCCCTCATCTTCCTCTTTCCAGAAGACCAGGCAGTCATACCCAGGCCCCAAAGCACCACCCAGTTATAAATTTAAACTCCAACTTTATCACCCAGTTGTAATCTTTGGAATCCCTGGAGTTCTCAAGCACATGCCAAGTAATATAACTTTGTCTGTCTGTCTGTCTGTCTGTCTGTCTGTCTGTCTGTCTGTCTGTCTATTTTTTATTTTATTATTATTTATTTTTTTTTTTTTTGCTTTTTGGGTCACACCCGGCAATGCTCAGGGGTTTCTCCTGGCTCTGCACTCAGGAATTACTCCTGGCGGTGCTCAGAGGACCATATGGGATGCTGGAGATCGAACCCGGGCCGACATGGGCCAGCCGCGTGCAAGGCAAACGCCTCTACCTGCTGGGCTATCGCCCGGCCCCTCATCTATTTTTTTTTAATATTTTGTTATACCACCATGAGATATACAATTACAAGATGTTCATGTTTGAGTTATGGTTCTACAGTGTTCCAGCACCCATCCCTCCACCCATGCCCATTTTCTACCATCAATGTCCTCACTTCCCTCCCCTGCCCCACACCCTGCCTGCCTCATGGCAGGTTCTTTATCTCCTTTCTCTCTCTCTTTCCTCTCTCTCCTTCTCGCTTCCCTTTCTTACACATTGTGGATTCTAATACATATATTTAGACATTACCATGTGTATCTTTTGCCAATATTCAATGCTCAGTTCTCGAATGGAATCATTTTCAATGATTATCAGCACACTGTTCCCTTCTCTGTCTTACCTAGCCTCTGACTCCCACATGTTTGTGGTATACCAGGTTTTGAGATATGGTGCAGGTGCCCACGCGCCATGGGGATTGGGCTGTGCCCAGTTGTGGGGTCCAGAGCAGAGGATAACTGTGGCTGTGTTGCACAAGGTTTTCTGACTTCTGGGATCCTGGCAGAGGACAGGCCAAGGAGCAAAAACCTGTCCCCACCCCAAGACACCCCATCAGTCTAGCACAGGGCAGGCAGGCAGAGTCTCCGCCCTGCACCTGAATACCTGGTGTCTGGCCAAGAGCCCCAGCAGCAGTTCTGGGCGGGGCCGCCAGGCCTTTGTGGAGGGAACTGAGGTGGGGGGAGGTGGCCCCAGTCCAGACTCCCTAAAAACCTGGTTGGTGTAGTCACTGAATCCCACATGCCTGGGCTTCAATTCGGCTGAACTCTCTTGGGTCAGGTTGTGTCCAGCTGTGGAGTCCAGACCAGAGGGTGATTGTGGTTGTGTTGTGCGAGGTTTTCTGGTTTCTTCTGTTCTTGAATTTACTTACTGAGTTTCTGGAACATGATTGGTTCCACTAGTTTGATGTACTCAGGGAGAGCCGGATGGCAGCTCTCCCCGTGTGTCTGAGTCTCTGCATAGTGTGTCTGAGTCTCTGGGTCAATATCCAGATTGGGATGGCAGCTCTTCCCGTGTGTCTGAGTCTCTGGGTCAATAGCCCTGAGGCAGTTTATGGGCGGGGCCACCAGGCCCCCGGACAGGTCAGAGAGGGGGGAAGTGGGGACCCCAGCTCCATCTCCACGAACACCCTATGACTTCTGCCTCCAAGAACCACTTGGGGCTTGAGATCAGCGTTTCTCTTGGGTGAGCTCTGATGAGCTGTGGAGTCCAGGCAGTGAAAATGGTGGCTATTGTGGTGAGCGAGTCTCATCCAGCTGCTTCCGAGGCCCTACAGAGCCGATGGGCCAGGTCCAAAACCCATCCTGCCTCCTGGGAGCCACATGGTCAGCTGAGCTAGGGGAGAGCTGCCATGGCAGCTCTCCATGTGTCTGAGTCTCTACATGATGGCCGATAACCCTGAGGCAGTTCGTGGGTGGGCCTATTTTTTGCTTTTTGAGTCACACCTGGTGATGTTCAGGGGTTATTCCTGGCTCTGCACTCAGAAATTACTCCTGGCAGTGCTCAGGGGGCCATATGGGATGCCAGAGATTGACCCCAGATTGGCTGCAAGAAAGGCAAATACCCTACTTTCTGTACTATTGATCCAGCCCCTCGAGTAGCATACTTTATTTTATTTATTTATTTATTTATTTTTGCTTTTTGGGGGTCACACCCGGCAATACTCAGGGGTTGTTCCTGGCTCTGCACTCAGGAATTACTCCTGGCGGTGTTGGGGGGACCATATGGGATGCCGGGAATCAAACCCAGGCCGGCACAGGCCGGCCGCATGCAAGGCAAACGCCCTACCCTCTGGACTCGCTCCAGCCCCTCGAGTAGAATACTTTAATAGATGTATTAGATGTACATCATTTAATAGATGTAATTATAAGGCAACCAATAACAAAATGTATACTCACAATGCCTAGCCTATAACAACATACCAGTAATTTCTTATACAAGAGCTCAATGGCTCCATGGTGAGATTGAACAGCCTTCACTAACTTTTTTCTAAGAAAACATTTCTGGACCATATTTAGCAAATTAGCTATAACAAGCAATATATAAAATAAATTATTAAATGTCTGCTATGGGGGCAGATTTAAGTGGTGGTGGGAAAATTGGAAATAATAGTGGTGGAATTGGGATTTAATATTGAATATCTGACACATGACAACCCTTTAATGCATGTTCTGTAATCCATAGTCTGGAAGGGAAGGAAAAGAGAGAGAGAGAGAAAGGGAAAGAAATAAAGAACCTGCCATGGAGGAGGGCTGGGGGAGGGGGAAGGGAATCGGGGGCGTTGGTGGTGGGGAGATGGGCACTGGTGGAGGGATGGGTGCTGGAACACTGTATGACCAAAACCCAAATATGAACTTTTTAATTGTATATCTTTGTAATTGTATATCTCACAGTGGTATAATAAAGTACTTTAAAAAAAAAACAGGGGCCAGAGCAATAGCCCAGCAGGTAGGGCGTTTGCCTTGCTTGGCTGGCCCATGTCGGCCCAGGTTCGATTCCCAGCATCCCATATGGTCCCCCAAGCACCGCCAGGAGTAATTCCTGAGTGCAGAGCCAGGAAAAACCCCTGAGCATTGCCAGGTATGACCCAAAAAGCAAAATAAATAAATAAATAAATAAATAAATAAATAAATAAATAAATAAATAAAATAAATCATAAAAAAAAAAAAAAACAAATCACAAAAAAATTTGAATATCTGTAAGAAGAAAGAAAAGAAGGGTGATACCATTCTTTTTGGCAGGGTGATACCATTTCACCAAAACTCTTCAGTGCCACCCTTGAGAACATTATGCGACAATTAGAATGGGAAGGAATGGGAGTGAAGATAGATGGTCGGCAACTAAACCACCTCTGCTTCGCTGATGACATCGTTCTAATAACACCAAACATTAGCCAAGCGGCACAAATGCTGGCTGACTTTGACCGAGAATGTGGAAAGATAGATCTACAGCTGAATCTCAGCAAAACTATGTTCATGAAAAATGCACTAGTTCCAGAGTCCCCATTCACTCTGAATGGAACAAACATCTCTGAATGCAGCAGTTATGTGTACCTAGGTCGAGAAGTCAACATGATGTCGAGAAGTCAACCTAAAACCTGAGCTGTGCAGGAGGAAGAGAGCGGCATGGAATGCCTTCAAAGGCATAGAAGAAATAGCTAAAAAGACAAAGAACCTCCGGCTCCGGGCACATCTCTTCGACTCCACTGTTCTCCCTGCATTAACATACGCCTCAGAGACCTGGGCCCTATGAAAGCAGGATGAGAATGCTATTCGGGTCTCCCAAAGAGGAATCGAAAGAGCTATGCTTGGAATATCACGCCTCACTCAAGTCAGAGAAGGAATCCGGAGCTCCAACTTCTGTCGCTGTTCCAGAGTCAGGGACGCTGTCTCGTTTGCCAAGGCATCGAAAATCAGATGGGCTGGACATGTAATGCGATTGGAGATGACCGCTGGACTAGAGCCGTTACCGACTGAATCACATCTGATATCAAAAGATCACCTGGCCGCCCACCTACAAGATGGTCAGACTTCTTCGTCAAGACCTTGAACGCGAGCGAACGGTTTGAGGCTCTTTGTATTCCTGAAGCAACCAGATGCCATTGGGCTACATTGGCACGTGATAGGGTCAAATGGAAATGTTACTGGCGCCCGCTTGAGCAAATCGACGAATAAAGGGATGTCAAGTGATCAAGTGATCTGTAAGAAATTAACATGAACAGCTTTGTGAAAAACTTGAGTAGAAACCCACTAAGTTGAATAGGTTCAATAAATTAAAGCAATAACAAATGGTCCAATTTGCACACAACAACTCAGTAAAAAGGTCATAACTTTAGCAACATCATTATGAGATATATATATATATATATATATATAATATAGTAATAAGCAATATAATGTCAATTAATTAGTGCCTGCTAAGGGAGCAGGCATGGAGGGGGCTGGGAAACTAGGGTCTTTGGTGGTGGTAAGGGCATATAGGTGGTGGGACCAGTGTTGGAATATTGAAATATAGAACAACAGGGCTGAGTTGCTAGTCATGAGGTGGAGTCTAGGATGCTGATCTGTGGTGCTGTGTCTCCCTCCTGACCTCCAAGGTCGCCTTCAGGAAACCAGGTCCCAGTGCCCCCACCCCAGTGGTGGTGCAGAGAACCCAGCAGGCTGGGAATTTCCTGGCACAGCATCACCTGCACCAACTTAAGCATATTTCCTCTTTCTGGCAGTTTGCATCTTTTATTCTATAACCTGTCCACAGAAGGAAGGAGGTAGCTTCCTCCTACCTTTTCAGCACTGTTCATGGGCTCTGTCCCCTGAAGTCCCCAGACTGACGGGGGAGGCATTTGCTTAGCCGTGTTCCTATGAGGACAAGACACGCACCTAACTGTGCTCGCACACTTGATTCTGGTGTTTGCATACCTGGTCATGACCGTGCTCACACACTGCCTGTAGTTTGCATGCGGCAGTGGTGCCAGGGACCAGCAGCAGGGTGGCAGGGCTGTCATTTCATGTGGGTCGGGTCCTTGTGTTCGTTCTGCATGTTATACAGACCTTACTTCCAAGTGCTCACAGTTCTTTTATGCAGTATTGGGCCCATCGTACCCCAGCCGTTGTCTGTCTGTTTTGCCTTTTATAACCTCTAGCCATCTGATTGTTCGTGAGTCATTGTCAGTGGCTTTGCTCAGATATAACCTATGTGCCCTATTAAAGCTCACGCAATTTTTGCTTGGTTAACATGGGTGGTGTTATTAAAGAAAACACATTTTCTTTAATAGGAATGCAAGAAAAATTATAAAGACTCAATCTTGCAGCTAGGTTAAAGGGAAGCGGAGAACACTTTTTGAACAAGAAAAGCGTTTCAGATCCTCTTCAGGCTGCTCAGAAGATCAGAGGGGTCAGAACTAGCCCCACGGGCACGATTTCCGCTTCCTTTATTCTTGTGACTAGAAGAAAATGAACCTTTCTGAAGAAGCAGATTCAGAAACAATGTTTATCGTATTGGGTGAAATGAGTCTGAGGGAGAGGAATGGGCCGAATAATTGCACTCATTTGCCACATATAAAAAATAAATAAAAACATAGTATAACAGTAATACCCAAACATAGTGGAAATGAGGACCAGGAGGATGGGTCTATGGTAGGAAGCTGCCACAAGGTAGGGGCGGGCAGGGCAGTTAGGACAGAGAAGGGGCGACTAGGACAGCAATAGCTGGAAATGATCACCCTGGGTACAGAAAGGAAGTAGAGCGAGATGCGTGATAAGCTTTCAGTAACAGTATTTCAAAACACAGTGCCTAAAGCAAAATGGGGTAAAGGAGGTGAGTGCCTCAAGTCTTGTTCTCCATCTACTGAAAGGGTCACACTCGCCCGTGTAAGGGCAAGCTAGTGTTTGCCATGGAGGCAGCTGTGGGGTGGGACAGAGGGTGGCAGGAAATGTGCACTGGTGAAAGTAAGGGTTTTGGAGCACTATGACAAACTCAATCATGAACAACTTTGTGACACTTTCTCATGGTGATACAATTTTAAAGGGAAGGATGCCAGTATAGTACAGCCCTGTAGGGTGTTTGTCTTGCACACAACCAACACGGGTTCTATTCCTGGCATCCCATAAGGTCCCCCGAACTCACCGGAAGTGATTCCTGAATACAGAGCCAGGAGTATGAGTATTGCCAGGTATGACCCAAGAAACCAAAACCAAAACCAAAAAAAAAAAAATTGTTTGGTCCGTCTTGGCCTTCAGGGACTAGGCTCAGACTCCAGAGACACTTCATGGAGTATGCTTTTCTCTTTGGACCTGTACGTTCAAGCCCCCCAGGGAAAAGAGGGAGCAAAGGTCCCACAGAATTGGATCCTCTTCAATTCAGAGAGAAGTAGGAGACCAAACTCTGTGTGTGGTCCTGCAGGTCCCTTGAAAATACTATTGCCAGGAATACAGTGCCAAGCGCACCTGGACATTTCAGTGGCCATGACATTGGAGCAGGTAATGGATCTTGGACCTTCAATTTAGAGAAGGGGGAGCAGTGTATGATACTGAAACAGGAGAGGTCGGCTTTGTAGAATAAACTTTAAGGAACTTTTTTTCACTCTTCATTATTTACGGTTACTGAAAGTCCCCAACTTTTGTGTGTTGATTTTGTATCCTGCCACTCTATTATATGTGTCTATCCACCCAGCAGAAGAACTGATCACAGCCCGGCTTGCCACGGTTCATCAATAAATGCTGTATTTAGAGGTGACTACAAGAGTATGCCACTGGCACGGCAGAGCCTGGCAAGCTACCAGTGTCATATCTGATATGCCAAACACCAGTAACAATTTTAGACCTCATTCCCATGACCTGATGGAATGGTTTGAGGCTCTTTATGTTCCTGGAGCAAGCAGGTGCCCTTGGGCTCTACTAGCATGAGACAGGACATATGGAGATGTTACTGGTGCCCGCTCGAGCAAATCGATGATGAACGGGAAGACAGTGATACAGTGATACAGTATTAGAAAAAAAAAGCATAAATGGCATAAGAATGGGTTTTGTTTTTTTTTTGTTTGTTTTTAACAAAAAATAGTTTTTATTAAAAGCAGTAGCGTGAGCAGGAGACAGTACAAAGTGTAAACAATGTCAACATCACTACATCCGGCTCAGCCTGATTGAATGCGAAAGACAACTCTAAATGTTCTGTGTCTCTTACTAGCAAGATACATTGATCCCATTGTACACAGAAAACATAATCTAATTTTCATAGGAAATGTATTTTATCGAAGTCTGTCCCAACGCCAAATACTGGCATCATCACAAACAGCTATGAGAATGCTGCTGTCCCTGCTAAAACTGGTTTGTCGAATAGTGGAGCCACATTTACGGTGAGTCAATGTTGTACATTTGACTTTATGAGGATCTTCTACTTCTAAATCCCAGACATAAATTTTGCCAACCTGATTGCCCAATGCAAGTATCTTTTGCCAGAAATCCATAGAAAACCTCATATACCAAATGTCACACTGGCTGTAATCAAATCGTACAAGAATAGTCACATTAGATTCACTGGGTTTAATTTTATCTATGTCATCTTCCATTTTTCCAGGTTTCCAGCACACAATGGCATTTTTTCACAAGACAAATGCCGGCGAAGACTCGAAGACACTGGATCTTTCTTACATTTCTGGTGGGAATGTAAAATGGCACGGCCACTCTTGGAAAGTATCAAATCCCCTAACCATCGCACACAATCCACATAATTCCTGTGTATGTCTCTGGTAGAAAAGTCAGGAAAGTGAATTGCCTGTTTGTTTCATTTGGATTATAATCGTAAGATTCCTTAGTTGCATTCATCATCCTCTTTGAATTTATTCTCCAAAGTTTAAGCGAGTGATCCGCACCACAGGACATCACTTTTTCACCCAAAAGATCATAATCAGCACTCAAAACTTCATCTCTGTGTCCTTCTACACCTCCAAATATTGCCATGAGAGTGTCTGAATATTCCATAATCGTAAGGCATGATCTTTATACACTGCATTGTTATGGGATTAATTATCCTAATTATGCCTCTGGATCCAGCCACAGCTAGCAAAGGATGGCTTGTATTGCTATCATAAGTCCATGCACAAGTATAAAATTTTTTTTTTTTTTTTTTTTTGCTTTTTGGGTCACACCCGGCAATGCTCAGGGGTTACTCCTGGCTCTGCACTCAGGAATTACTCCTGGGCGGGGATCGAACCCGAGCCGGCTCAGGCCAGCCGCGTGTAAGGCAAGCGCCCGACCCGCTGGGCTATCACTCCAGCCCCCTCAAGTATAAACATTTTCATCAGCATCGGCATCCACATAAGATTGCAACAAGCGGATTTCTCCTTGTGAGTGGCATTCATACAAAGTAACTCTGTTACTTCCTACAGTTGCAAATACTAATGGATCTCCTTCTTTACTGTGCCAATTAAACTGAACTGCAAGCAACGGTTGGCTATGATCTTCCTTGAGACTATCGGCACATCTGAAAGAATCTTTGCACTTCTTTGACTTCCATTTTCCCTTCCCCCAACCTTTTCTCCCAGGTGCATTTGGAGAGTTTGTAGGTGCATCAGGGCGGTCAGTGTTTGTTCCACTTTCTATACTGACAGCATCATCTCCCGCTAGCCCTTCTCCTGCCGCCTTCCCGGCAGTTTGCGCGGAGGTTGGTCGTTGGCTTTCTAAGGTAGCGTTTCGTGCACTCCGGTTCCTCACTACCGCCTCCAAGAAAGGAGATGCGGAGCTCAGGAGATAGGCTCCGTCACCCACTTCTTCCAAAGATGTTTCAGCCGCAACGGGTTTGGTTTTTTTTTTAACCTTAATTAATGAGGAACTACTTTAAAATTGTTGCCATTTAATAGCAATTTCACTGTATCACTGTATCACTGTCTTCCCGTTCATCATCGATTGGCTCGAGCGGGCACCAGTAACATCTCCATATGTCCTGTCTCATGCCAGTAGAGCCCAAGGGCACCTGCTTGCTCCAGGAACATAAAGAGCCTCAAACCGTTCCATCAGGTCATCAGGTCTCTGAGCTGCAGAGAAATAACAATTTAGTATTTTAAAAAGGAATTATTCCTGGCAATGAACAGGGAACTGAGATGTGCCAGAAATTGAATGAGGGTCGCCGTGCACCAGGCGTGCCCTCTGTGCTGTGCTGGCTCTCCAGCCCCTTTGGGCTCTTTTATTTCCATGTGGCTTATAGAATTGTTTTCTCCCGTGTCACTAGATTCATGAGAATATTGAACATGTTGATAATAAAGTTTTTCTTTTGTGTGATGATTCTATTATTTGTCATTTCTATTGATGAAGAAATGGGTGATTGGGGGTTGGGACCACACCTGGCAGTGCTCTGGGGTCACTCCTAGAGTGTCGGGGAGCTGCTGGGGGTCCCCAACAGTACCAGGACAGAAGTTCTCTTCTACCACCAAGGCTGCTGGGGAACGGATGAAAACTCACAAGTCTGGTGCAATTCCAAAGAAGGCTTTTAATAGTACAAAACTCTTCCACTGCAATCCAATATAATGAAAGAACTCTAGCTTTGGTCAGAACTTAGACCATACAAGAGAGCCCAAGTCTCCCACCAAAAGGGAGATCCTACCTGGGGCCGGAGCGATAGCCCAGTGGGTAGGGCATTTGCCTTGCATGCGGCTGGCCTACGCCGGCCGGGGTTCAATCCCTGGCATCCCATATGGTCCCCGAGCACCGCCAGGGGTAATTCCTGAGTCAGAGCAAAGAGTAACACCTGAGTGTTTGCAGGACTCCTAAGGGCCGCTGCATCTGCTCTGGATTGCCTCCCGCAGATCACTCCGTAGATAAGGGGGTAGTCTAAATGTGGCAGTTTATCCGACCATGTATGCTGTACTAGCTGGTATAAATATTCTCCCATGCTATCACAATCATCGTGGGACTAGCTAGATCTTACCAGCATATTAGCCTGGCCACGTAAGGACACCTAAGTAATTAGACCAGAGAGAAATGCTGTTTGCTTCCAAACAAACAAGCATGGCTCCCTGATAAAATATAAAACTACAATGAAGTAGAGGAGACTTGTGAAGGCTTGGAGAAATATTTAACTGGCATTGGTGTTGATCTTTGGTACAGTGACATGCCATCTCAGAAACCCCCTTCTCTACATTTCAAAAGGCCTTCCCTTCCGGCTCAAAACATTAGCACAGTAAAGGCCCTAGGTGAGATGCAGGGAGGGTTACCTGAGGGCATTGGACCCTCCCTGCTTTCCATAACAATGGGAGGAAGGTCTGAGTTGCGGGGGGGTATAAACTTGCCGGTTCCCGCTCTCCCGGGCTTCTTCTTCCCAGTGGAATCTCGCCTTGTGAGCGTTTTTCCCCTTGGAAGTTATACACGTGGTGGTTGCCATCTTGGCCTACACGTGGCTGGGGTTCTAGCCTGGAATCCTAAGCATCGGGTTTTCCTTTTGCTGATTTGTATGCCTGAACCTGTGATAAGTAAAGTCTTTTTAAAACCTCATCGGATCCCTGAGTGTTCATCCATTCCTCGCCGGCTTCGGAGGTAGAAGGGAACTTCGCTTCCCGGCACTGTCGGGGACCGCGGGC